>OZ024833.1:21102426-21406121 GCA_964016985.1 Anodontia alba | reverse complement strand
ATTCACATACTTAATGACAAACACTGAGTGCAGATCCAGCTCAGTTGGCTTTTTAGAAGACAACTGATCTGGATCTACACTGTTTGCAAAGGGAGTGTATATCCGGGTCAGCTGAACTAGTGTTTTAAGCTGTTCGATTACTCATAGTGGTAAGTTGGGTATTTCTGTAAAATTATTATTGCAAATATTTACAAGTGTATATCCAAACGTCATGGCAGATTACTGCTTTAGTCACTCCGCCACAAAATTGATTAAGGCAAGGGCTTTTGTATTTGACAACTGAACTCAAAATTGAAAGCATGGTAAAGACAAAACGTTTTAGCTACCGGTGCATTCTCCTTCTTTGAAAAGAATGTATAGGAAAAGGCGGTCGTTGCGAAAATCTGTATGCCTTTTCCGAGTCTCACCTGCCGACTTTGCTTTACAGAATTAACAGTTCCGAATTATGCAGATACCTGTCCAGAAAAAGCACGAAGTGTCACGAAAACATGCCTATATAATATTGACCCCCTTAAACCCCACTTTTATATAGTAAAACTGGGGTTTACAGGGGTATACATTATTTTTCTTATTTCTGCTCAAAAACATAGAATGTGGGTACTCGTTAGAACCGCCTCGCCGAGGCGGTTCTAACGAGTACCCACAATCTATGTTTTAAGCAGAAATATGAAAAATATCAGAGCTTTTTATCTGAAAATTTTCAGTTTTTTGGAGGTGAAATTTTCTATATATTTGAATAGGCGTGTTTTCGTAATAGAACAGTCCATTTAGACACTAAAGGCTCCATAGTCCTCAAAAATAAACATTTTTATCCAAGAAAAGAACTACACTGCAGCTGGTATTAGTGCCGTGTGGCGGCGGTAGAACGTCTCCCCGTACTCTACCATAGTGCAGATAAAATTTCATTTCCTTTGGGATCAGTGGGCTCATTGTGGAAGCTTTGAAAATGGAGTTCTGCTCATGTATACGCTAGAGGGCGTAAGCAGTGTTGCAAACTTCATTACTGCTTATGAAGAGTCTCAATAAAACAGAGACTACCATTTTCTTATCTGTAGCGTATTCTCTGTTTCCAAAGGCAATCTTTTTGACGTTTATATTAGTAAATTGATATATGGTATAAATACAATTATAAAATGTGGCACCTGACAGCCTGTAAAATTTCAGTTAGTCTCTCGTTTTTGAAATGAAATGATAACTTATCGTATCTCTGAATTTATGTTGCCAACATTAATTCCGGGATACGATAAAAAATCAATACATGTTTGATCTAGTTCAAAAACATGAGACTAAATTAAATTTTACATGCTGTCAGATGCCACATTTTATGATCGTATTAATACTAAATATCAATTCATTACACCTTTCTTGGATAAAAAATGTTTATTTTTTTAGGAATATGGAGCCTTTAGCGGGGGATGGAAAAAATGGTAGATCTTTCGCCATGTTTGGGTCTATTGTTCACAATCGTGCCATAGTATACAAACGCCAAAATTTTCCTTAAGGTTGTTGTCCACGTGTTTATCATTGACCTCCCGTTAGACGAAATCCAGGTAACGTGTATTTGTAACCGCGCTTTTCTTGTCTCTTTGACGTCAGAGTGCTGCTGATAGGACATTTGGGACAATGCCAAACAATGCAGACCCAGATCAGGCGCCACACCAAAAGAGTTGCCGCCCTTGGAAGTGAGTGCCCATTTTGTATTTTATAGGCTATGAACCCCAATATCTTCTTTTGTAATATTTACCTTGCTCCATCAGTGGACGTGTACGTCCCAATTACGTCATTACCGTCATATGAAAACGCCACTTGTGAAGCATCTCCAATGTTATAATAAATGAGGTTCACAGAATCCAGCTGGCAGCCCTTCAATGAGAAACCATAAACTGATTGAGTTCTAGCTTACAAACAGACAGACCGACAGACACACAGATAAGAAAACAGATAACGTACTTTGCAATTCCATGTATACGAATAAGGAAATAAAACATGTCAAACAATCCTTCGAAATCATTACAATTTCTCTTTAACCCATACAGTGCTAATTACAATCGCTGTAGACGACATTTTGGTATTTTGTACTTTCAGTTTAAGCTTTTTATGTGAATCGTATGCACGATTGAGCTAGGAACGTACAAGAAGATCCCGCAGACTCTTGGGTCTTCTGTAGGTCATGGTCGGTCTTTCTGTAAAGATCTCGCTCGTGTCAAACTCAAACCAGACATGCGTGATGATGAACCACTTGGGGAGACACGACCGTGCGGCAAATCAAGATGCAAAACTTGCAAAATGATAACCCCCACGCAGATCGCGAAGTCAGCGTCTGGGGCAACAATCAAGCTTAGGTGTAACACCAGTTGTAAGATGACCAATGTTGTCTACCTTATAACATGCACCAAGTGTGGGAAACAATATGTTGGTGAAACCGGTGATCATGTGAACCAACGGATGAACGGCTACCAAGATGATTGGAAACACAAGCGGTTCGAGAGGTCTCCTGTCGCAGAACAATTCTGTTCACCAGAACCTGATTTCCTCAACCACGCCATGCTTTGTTGCTTAGACCATAACCCGGGGTGGACAGACCGAACCAGAAAAGCAAGAGAGAGCTATTGGATCCGACGTCTGAACACTCTACGGCCATATGGAATCAACAAGGGCGACCAGTAGAGGGAATCATCGTTCCTAAGACAGGGCATGCGACAGCTTATGTGGAACGTTTTGATCATGTGATTTTACGTAAGATGGGCCCATTTGCCTTACGTATTGGTGAAGAACACTCAGTTCTTCGGTGTAAGCTGTATGTGCATTGTATACACTGCGTATATGGGCATAGTGGTGTTGACAGTAAAGATAAGCTTTATACGTTTTGAAGATAAGCTTTATACTTTTTGCACGTTGTGTTTACGCGTATTGTTTACATTTCACATATATCTAAACACGATCAGTTATCAAGTCGCAGCGGGTCAGATAACATGGACCCGAAAAGGGCATAATCTTTTATTCGTAAATTTTACATTTTAATGTCATTTTTAAAATAGAAAACCTCTGAAGAAGGCGAAAAGGCCTCAGGTAAACAAACCATTTGCACTGTTAATGATTAACTTTCAACATATAGTTTAACGCCTATCATTTCAGCATCCTTTCTGGATCCAGTGCTACCAAAAAGATGTTTTGTTAGATGTTATACTCTTTTTCCCAACCTATATATATATATATATATATATATATATATATATATAAAGGAGAATATCGTCTGCTACAATTTTGCTGAACGTTTTTAGGAATAATAATAAAAACAAGTGGCCCAAGGTTCACCTAAGTACTGATACCTACATTGATATTTTAAACAACAACTCTTCTTAATAAATGCATTATTTTACCTATTTCCAATTCAAACGTTCAAGGGATCATATTGCCGTAAAACAGGTCAAGGTCAACCTAAGTTAAATATTTGAACGAGTTTGGTAGTTTTTAGTCACCTCATACTACATGTTAAATGTCATGGCATCAGCCCAGCGGTACTGGAGAAAAAGATCTTGATCTCTTCAGGTAATACCATATATGGGCGTGGCAGCCATCGTGGTCATGTGACCTGGACCAGTCAAATAAAATTTGCCTTCCCCATCCCGCTTACTGCCTTGAAGCTGCACATGAAATTTAATAGAAATTAGCCCGGCGTTTTCAGAGATGAAGTCCTTTAAAATGTTGACGGACGTACAATCCTAGTGACCTTGGACTAAGATCACTGAATGACCTTGCCATTGAGTGAGGTTCATGTAAGACCAATTTCATTTCATAAACATCAATTGTTTTGGATGAATGCACTGATATACATTTTTCCCATTCTAAAGTCTAAGGGAACAAATTTGACCTTGCCATAAATAGATCGAGGTCAACCCAGGATCATTATTTTTACAATTTATTTAGGGTTCAAGTCCCTTTTGCTGCTCATTCAGTTTCAAGGTCATCTGACCTACGGTTCTGGGGAAGAAAATATTTAGAGGTACCGGCCATCTTGGTTATGTGACCAGGACCAATTATATAAATATTTTTTTTCCCGTGAAGCATAAATGTTCTCTATAAAATCTGACTCGAATTGGTCTTGTGGTTTCTGAGGAGAAGGTATTTGAAGTTTTGATGGACATTCAATCCTGGTGACCTTGAGCTAAGGTCACTGAATGACCTTGACCTTCGACATTCATAGGAGTTCAAATAAGACCTATTTTCATTTCATAAACTACAACTGTTTTGGATAAATGTACTGTTTTACATTTTTCCCATTCAAACGCATTAGGGATCAAATTTGACCTTGTTGTAAAATAAGGTCAACCCAGGGTCTTCGTTTATATAACTTTTGTAGGGCCCCAGTCTCTTCTGCTGTTTACCAAGTTTCATGGTCATCTGATTTACGGTTCTGGAGAAGAAGATATTAAAGAGTTTTTACCATATTTGGGCAAGCCGGCCATATTCACGGTCATGTGATTCCGTGAGGCATAGATGTTCTATATAAAATCCCTCGAATTTGCCCTGTAGTTTCTAAGAAGAAGGTTTGTAAATTAGGTTAAGGTCAACCCAGGGTCATCTTTTATATAACTTGTGAAGGCTCTAGTCCCTTTTGCTGTTTACCAAGTTTCATCATCACGAACACATGCCTATATAATGTTGACCCCCTTAAACCCCACTTTTATATAGTAAAACTGGGGTTTACAGGGGTATACATTATATTTGTTATTTCTGCTCAAAAGCATAGATTGCGGGTACTCGTTAGAACCGCCTCGCCGAGGCGGTTCTAACGAGTACCCACAATCTATGTTTTGACCAGAAATATGAAAAATATCAGAATTTTTTATCTGAAAAATTGCCATTTTTTGGTGGTAAAATGTTCAGTGTATTGACTAAGCGTGTTTTCGTAATGTGGTAATCTCATTTACGGTTCTGGAGAAGATTTTTAAAGGGTTGTTAATATATATTGGCATGGCGTCCATCTTGGTCATGCGACCAGGACCTATTATATTAACTTCTGTTCCTGCGAATAATAATAATAATAATAATAATAATAATAATAACTTTATTTCAAGAGGATGAAATGAACGGTACATGCACCAGTCTAATATATGGTCCTGCATTATCATTTGGGCCGCGTCAAGCGAAAAGTGTTATGTGCAAAATGTGCGGATTCACATCAACACGCGCACGGTTCTAGGAGTTTCAGACAAGGAGAGTTGATTTTAATTTATTTTAAATCATAAAGAGAAATGGCCGGGACGCTTTCTCAGTTCATAATTTTGCCTTTTCATTTATACGTACTTTATGTAAAATAAAGTTCCTAATGGTTGCCTTTGGAAACAAAGAACACACAAAAGAACGAAAATCAGGGACTCGGTTTTATTAAATCTTTCGCATGCAAGCAGTCTGATCGGCGCCTTTCTTGTTTCGCTGCTTGATTTGGCTCTTTTCATATACTTGAGTTTACATGCTCTGGTACAGTAGCGTTGCATATGTTATTCGGTGCGTAACTTCGCGTAACGTTTTCACAAACACGTGACTTTAAATATTTTTCGAAATAGAGTTTATAACTGATGAAGACGTGGTCGAAACGTTAAAAGAAACCTGCGTTTTGTCATATTTCTTTGACCACATTTGTATTTTATGAAAGCTTAATTTTGTTTTATTTCATTTGTCGCCAAGTTAACCACAACGTAACCCTTTCATTCCTGAGTTTATGAAATGGACACCTCCATCTCCGAATTAGATCACATTGTTGCAAATGGGGGAGGGGTGAGGGCTGCTCGTAACATGCTGTCTCATCTGCTTCTACATTGTTCGCAAAGTAATGAAAGGGTTAACGTTTAAAGCGCTATGCGAAATTGGAGCAGACGACATTATTTATTTTGTAATATTTTTCAGAGAACATAAGAGTTGACATTGCATGTGAATCGCCTGCTAGACAGAATCATCTGCTAGTGCACATCCAGAAGAGACATGCCGTCTCATCAAGAGCTGCATGTTTGCCATTCTGTTCTTGATTTGCGACTGAAACCCCTATTGCCAAATTCAGAGTTCTGGAAGAATCTACTTCAGGAACTCAGGAGTGAAATGGTTAAAATGAATAAGTCACTGCTAGTTGGCTTGTAGCGATGGTTCAGTTATTATCATACCTTATCAACAGATTCATTAACCCATTTACTCGTATGCTTTATGAACTATTCCACCTAAATTCTTTGGACACGTCTATTCGTAATAGAAGGAGTGTCTGGTTAGTTTTTATGCCCCCGACATTTTCAATGGGGTGGGGGGGGGGTGCGTATAGTATCACCGCTGTCCGTACGTACGTCCGTCCCGTCCCGTCCATTCGTCCGTCCCGTACGTAACACTTTTGGTTTCCGTGCGATATCTTTTGAAAGGGTTGGTGTATTGGATTGAAATTTTATACACAGGTATATAATATCCGCCGAATATTTTGGGAGTTATGGCCCTTTCAACTTTGAAAAATGGTTTCCATGCGATATCTTTTAAAAAGAGAGGTGTATTGGATTGAAATATTGTACACAGGTATATAATCATAAAATGTAGGTCAAATTTGATTTAGTGTAAAATCCATCTATCATTTTGGAAGTTATGGCCCTTTTTCAACTTTGAAAAATGGTTTCCGTTCCATAACTTTGAAAAGATTAGTGTATTGGATTCATATTTTATACGCAAGCATATAATTATAAAATATAGGTCAAGTTCGATTTAGGGTAAAATCCACAAATTATTTTTGGAGTTACGGCCCTTTATCAATGTTGAAAAATAGTTGAAAAATGGTTTCCGTTCTATATCTTTTGAACAGATTAGTGTATTGGATTCATATTTTATACACAGGTATATAATTATAAAATGCATGTCAAGTACAATTTATGATAAAATCCACCAATTATTTTTTGAGTTATGGCCCTTTTTCAGCTTTGAAAAATGGTTTCCGTTCCATAACTTTTGAAAAGATTAGTGTATTCGATTCATATTTTATACCCAAGCATATAATTATAAAATATAGGTCAAGTTCGATTTAGGGTAAAATCCACCAATTACTTTTGGAGTTACGGCCCTTTATCAATGTTGAAAAATAGTTGAAAAATGGTTTCCGTTCTATATCTTTAGGGATGATTAGTGTATTGGATTCATATTTTATACACAGGTATATAATCATAAAATGTAGGTCAAGTACGATTTATGATAGAATCCACCAATTATTTTTTGACTTATGGCCCTTTTTCAGCTTTGAAAAATGGTTTCCGTTCCATAACATTTGAAAAGATAAGTGAACTGGATTCATATTTTATACACAAGCATATAAGTATAAAATATAGGTCAAGTTTGATTAAGGGTAAAATCCACAAATTATTTTTGGAGTTTCGGCCCTTTATCAGTGTTGAAAAATAGTTGAAAAATGGTTTCCGTCCGATATCTTCTGAAAAGATTAGTGTATTGGATTCAAATTTTATACACAGGTATATCATCATAAAATGTATATCAAGTTGGATTTAGGGTAAAATACACCGATTGGTTTTTGAGGTATGGCCCTTTTTCAAATTTTTGAAAAATAGTTTCCGTTCCATAAATTTTGAAAAAGATTAGTGAATTTGATTCATATTTAATACACAAGCATATAATTGTAAAATATAGGTCAAGTTTGATTTAGGGTAAAATCTACTCAGTCAAATTATATTTGGATTTACAACCCTCTTTGAACGTTGAAAAATAGTTTCAGTTTGATATCTTTTGAAAACATTAGTGTATTGAATTCATATTAAACACACTGGTATATAATCATAAAATAGAGGTCAAATTCCAATTAGGGTAAAATCAACCCATTATTATGGGAGTTATGGCCCTTTTTCACCTTCAAAAGATGTTTTCCTTCCGATACTTTAAAAAAAAATTGATTTGTGTATTGGATTCATATTTTATACCCAGGTATATAATCATAAAATATGGTCAAGATCGATTTAGGGTAAAATCTGCCAATTATTATGAGAGTTATGGCCCTTTGTTTTCAACTTCATTATTTGCAAAATACCTGCGTGTGGGTTAAGATGGCCCTGGGCGGTGGCATCTGTGTCATATTGACACATTTCTAGTTATTATTATCATACATGTTTTATTGAAATCCTTGTATTTAATGCAAACATTGTAGACCCTGATCTCACACCGCGTTCTGCGGCGTCTGATCTTGTTCTACAGTCTTTGCAAATGTCTCTTTTGCTAGGCAGAAATGGGTTAACCCAAGTCACTTTATTTTGTATCTTTTTTGTAACGTAATTTTTCTAAGAAAATTTGCATGAAGTGTCAGATCCTTTTTTCTAGGAAATTTCCTATTTTCTAGGAAAATAGGAAACAATATCATCAGTTTGTCACCTGCTGAATACTGCCGATAGCGTGGTAAGTGTTAATACGGTACTTGCTACACACATACGCAATTGCACAATATGATACTTGCGACACACACGCACACACACACAAACACACACACACACACACACACACACACACACACACACACACACACACACACACACTGTGATTTGGTCAAGAGGACGGAGGCCAAAAAAGGTGACCCTGGTTTAAAAGTAGTACGTTTGGGTCATATAAATACATGTATATAATTGGCCACCACCTTTATCTAGAGTTAATATCCTATGATCATAATATGACATAAAGATAAATGTTAAGTTGTATGTACTTAATAAGATGGTCATCAGGTTAACTATTTGCTCAGTTTATCTTTATCACTCTGCGCGTTCAATCAAAAGACAACAAACTAATCATATTCTTATTATTTTCCCCCAAAAGTAGGCTTTGAAAAAGTGCATAGGATTTCGAACCTTGTTTCATGTTTCCTGTTGTAAATAGGAGAAAACATTTCAAACTGTCATCTGCTGTGTAGTTACCCAGTATGCAAAGCGTTTTATAAGTACTTCCGTTCACGTGACTGGAAAACATGATCCCGAGCAGATAACGATACATACATAGATACTAATATGAATTTAATAGGAGCTACCTATATCCGTGCGCCCAAATTATCATCACATGCTTCATAGATGGGTTGGTCAGATCTAATGAATTTGATTTCAGACCATGCTTGACTTCAGAATCCACTGCGTTAATTGCGATATAACGTCCAAATGAACAATATTTCAGTAGTTTAGAGACATTGCCTCCAAATCTGTGGGACTTTTACCCGACCCGATCACATGAATTCGGGTCCTCCTTAGTTACTAGCAGCTCTGCCATGGAGGCGTTAGGCAGCCCATCTATTTCGCGGGCCCCGATGGGCGGGGGCCATTCTTTCCGAACACCAAAACTAGTGTACAACCGATGCCGATGACAGGTACAATGACAATATACTAACGTTTGCTTAGCTGAAATCCATTTTACTGCTTAAGGATTTTTCCTAAATATTTTATTGACCATTTGTGGGCTTTTTTTCTTTGTTTCTTTTTCTTTTTGGTCTTGTTTTTTTTCTTGCGAGTCTACAAATTAGGAAAAGCAGAAAAAAAAAAAAAAAAAAAGAAAAAAAGATAATAATAATAGCAATTTATTGTGTCGTTTTTAAGATTATCACGTGAAAAGAGTCTAAAGTCTACGTGTTATCTAAAAATCTACATCAAAGTGTACCTTATGCACAAAACGAATCATGCTTGTAAATATATTGAATTGACAGGAATAAAATTCGAAGTGGAGATAAAATTCAAAATGGCCGCGATCGCAATTTTTTGTAGACTGACGTCATAAGTCTCGTGATTCAACCCCTTGCAATTAGAATAATTGGCGTTACTGGCTGTTCTTTTTTTTTTTTTTTTTTTTTTTTGCTTTAATCGGCACGGCCGCCGTATCAATAGTCTCTGCCAAATCACGGAACGCCTATTGTTTTTCAGGATAAGCACCGAACTACCCAAGCGTTGTTGGACCATCACATTTGGTCACACACATCACTGGTCACATCGGTAGTCTATAGTAGTGCGTCTGCACGCCGAACCGCTCGGCGGTTCGGGGAACTGCCGTTGGACGAAGTTATAATAAGTTATATTATGTTTTTGGGTAGACATCCCAAACAATTAAACATACAGTCAGGTTTTAAATTCATGCGTTAACTGTATTTGGAGTATGGTCAGTCGTTATTGTGCACTTTTACCCTGGGATACAGTTACAAGACACAAGTAGAAAATTATATTGTGCAAAATTCGTGCCTTATGCTAAAATGCAATATTTATTATGTTTAGTTGTTATAAAGCCTTTTCGTTGAAAGTAATATCCAGTCATTCTACATACGAACATTCAGCTGTATATCTTTCCAGTCAAGGCACGATGACTTTTTTTTTGTGCAAGATTCGTCACCTTCAGGTCACTGGCTAATAGAAATTTTAAGCGACATCCGAAGATCTAAGTCTTCCCTCTAGCCAGCGCACGACAAAACCTACAATAAGACCTGTGTGATCAGCGAAGACTCATATTATCCTGTACATCCACCCAGTATGGCAAAGGTTCTCATTTACTTCTCTTTGAATAGCCCAGAGGCTGTAGAAGGCATCAGACTGCACGGATGCGCAGGCTGATTTGATCCTTCGCTGGTCGCATAATTGTAGGTTTGTGGTGCGCTGGCTCATAACGCATTTCTTCCTGGGTATCGGGGAATACAGGCCGCAGCAACGGTGTAAGACCCAGAATAGATGCCACTTTCAAGAACTACACTGTTGGCCACTCACATAGTTTGCAGTGAAAACCTCTTTCTTGACTTAAGGGTAAAATAAAAAGATGTCTTACAGCAACGTTGGAGCAGATTCCGTCTGTGCCCTCTGTAAATGGATAGCACGGATTGAATGAGTAAGCAAAGTTATCCGGGGAAGCTGAAAATACGTTGTTAATCCTGAAAACAGAAAAAAATCAAGTATAGTATTATTGAAAATAGTAAAGAAGATTAAATAACTAATTAATTGTATATTTATTTAAAACGGGTATTCACATTAACTAAATAGCTAATGTTCCAACCATGGGGAATATTATGCAATCTCTCACTCCCCCCCCCCCCCCACTCTCTCTCTCTCCCTCTCTTTATATATATATATATATATATATATATATATATATATATATATATATATATATATATATATATATATATGTTGAGAGTTAATCATTAACAGTGCAAATAATTTGTTTACCTGAGGCCTTTCGGCTTTCGCCTTCTTCAGAGGTTTTCTATTTTAAATAAAAGACATAAAAATGTAAAATTTACGAATAAAAGATTGTGCCCTTTTCGGGCCCATGTTATCTAGCCCGCTGCGACTTAATAACTGATCGTGTTTAGATATATGTGAAATGTAAACAATACGCGTAAACAAAACGTGCAAAAAGTAGAAAGTTTATCTTCAAAACGTATAAAGCTTATCTTTACTATCAACACCACTGTGTCCTTATACGCAATGTATACGATGCACATAAACCCTACAAGTGGCAAAAGTGAGGGAAATAATTAACAAACATTGGCCCATCATTGAGTCCTCCAGCACTTTCAGCGAGATTTTTACAGAAAGACCGACCATATCCTACAGAAGACCCAAGAGTCTGCGGGATCTTCTTGTACGTGCCAAGCTCAAACCAGACATGCGTGATGATGAACCACTTGGGGAGACACGACCGTGCGGCAAAGCAAGATGCAAAACCTGCAAAATGATAACCCCACGCAGATCGCGAAGTCAGCGTCTGGGGCAATAATCAAGCTTAGGTGCAACACCAGTTGTAAGACAACCAATGTTGTCTACCTTATTACATGCACCAAGTGTGGAAAGCAATATGTTGGTGAAACCGGTGATCATGCGATACATGTGAGAGTTAATATATATATGTCGTCGTGGGAAAAGAGCTGTTACAGCATATACGAAAAGCAAAGGTCTCGCATGAACATATGCTCTTCATTCACGTACGCGCTAGGTCAAGGGGAAACTTCAGCCAAGAACTAGACATGTGGTCTCGCTAATGGGTCCAGCATGCGCACGGACAATTTGATGCGACGGAATGTCCGAAAAGGCATCGTGTAACGAGATGACTGCATTTTATTTTTTGATTAGCCTATGTTATGTCTAACAAGGACTTAGCACTTGTTGTTCCCAAAACATGCACGGAAATTCCGGTTAGAAGACGCAATTTTATTTATAATTAATTGCCGTCGTGCAAAGTTATAATGGTACATATAAAGCTAAGATAATGTTTTACCATTTTTAAAATTATTTTTTAATTAAACTACTGAAAGATCTTTTCTATATAAAACTACACAGGTCTCTTTCACATTATTACGAAAACATGCCTATTCAAGTATACTGAAAATTTTACCACCAAAAATTGAAAATTTTCAAATAAAAAATTCTGATATTTTTCATATTTCTGCGCACAACATAGATTGTGGGTACTCGTTAGAACCGCCTCGGCGAGGCGGTTCTAACGAGCACCCACAATCTATGTTTTGAGCAAAAATAAGAAAAATAATGTGTAAACCCCAGTAAAACCCGTGTAAACCCCAATTTTACTATATAAAAGTGGGGTTTACGGGGGTAAAAAATATATAGGCATGTTTTCGTGATGTAATGACATTTTATCAGTATCATTTTAATGTATATATAGTCTCTCGTATTTCTTAATGAGTAATTTTGTTCTGTGATGATGTTTTGTTTTATTTTATGTTTCTATTTAATTATGTACAAAAGTGAAACTTTAATAAACGTGTATTCTATAGTCTGTATAACTGTGTCAAGGTTTCTTTGCAATATTTGTCTTCAAGTTGTTTGTAATGATATTTATTCTGTGTGTGCGCGCGTGTATGTGCGTGCATGCGTAAGTGCGTGTGCGAGTGCGCGCGATGTGAGAATGCTTCATCGATCGCTTACGTTCAGGTTTAAAACCTATGGCTTAGAACTTGGATGGATGGATGGCCACTTCCTTTAGAATTGATTTAGACACGGTACAAACGATCTAATCAATAGCACGATTTTTTTTTAGTTTTTCAAGATTTAAGAGCCAATCGTGCCCTCCTTAGAAAATACATAATGAATATATTTTTGGTCCTTATTTACATTTACATTTATTTTGATGGTTATGTTTTACCTGTATCGACCTATAGTTTAAGGATAAAATGTGACCAAGATTAATTATTATCATTATCATGCTTCCTTCAATGGAGCTTTCATTTGTTAAAGACTTGCTCTCGTCAACAGAGGTTACGGCGCGCAAAGCAGCATTTATACAATGCATTTCAGAGGAACTGGCTTGACAAATCATACAGTTTGATGCAAACCTGATCAAATTCGAATGAAAAATAAGAAAGTTATGGATATCTAAATATTTGATAATTGCGATTCAATCAATTAGTTAGATTTTTAACGTAGCTGGGCAACAGAGTCACATAGGGAATACGCCTAATTGCGTTTATTGGCGCTTTCATTTTATGTAATTATTTATTGAGGCTTTGTGACGTCATAAAATATATTAAAATAGGCAAAACAAAATAATTTATTTAATATTTCCAACACCAATGACTGTGTGTTTGTGTATATATCGCCTGTTCTTGGATTGCATTGGTTTTGCTTGAGCTAAGCATGAACATATCTCGGCTAATAAATATGAAACTGCCAACTGGCATTCTCGCAGATCTTATTCCGCCTCTGATACAGGAAACTACTAGATACAACCTTCGAAATGCAAGCGACATCCAAACTATTCACGCTAATTCTAACCCGTTTAATAACTCTTTTTTCCCGGCAACAATCCGAGCATGGAATAATTTGTCTGACGACACTAAAGAAGCTACCGCTATTGCGTCATTTAAATTTCGTTTGAATAGAAACATATCAAAACCGCCAACTAACTATAAGACCGGCTCACGAAAAGGCCAGATACTACATTCAAGAATGCGAATGGATTGCAGCTCGCTCAACTCCCATCTTTTCAGGAAGAATATCGTGGCCGATCCCTATTGCCACTGTGAAGCTTTTGAAAGCCCACATTACATCTTGTTTGACTGCCCTAGGTATGCTGCCGCTAGAACAATATACTTACCCAATGACATAAACGCTTATACATTTCATGGTTTTCTTTTCGGCATTGACAATAAAAAGGAAGGAAAAAATTAAGCTCTTTTTAATCAAGTGCAAGAGTTCATTGTTAATTCCGGACGGTTTACCTGAGGAAACCGAGACTAGTACCAAACTATCGCCTCTCCAAATTTCTTGAAAATAACCTTTATGTACATGTTTTTGGAAACGCTCTTGCCGTGGGTACACATAACACGACTCCTCTTTCTGTCTCTCCCCCCCTCTCTCTCTGTCTCTCTCTGTGTCTCTGTCTCTCTCTCTGTTTGATATCATCTATATATAATGTATGTTCCACAATGAGGCAGGAGATGATTTTATCAAGTTTTGGCTTACCGTCAGATCCTGCATCATGTGTTTATACCTTCTATTACTGTTACGTTCTTGTCAAATAAACTATTGTTTAAACCAATTAACATTTTCATATTTGTTAGCAGAGAATATTTTATGCTTAGCTGAGTGAAGCATGAAAACAGTTTTATAATCCCTGGGCCAGGACTAACCCCATACTTTAAATCTTAACTTAAGTTTTACCTAACACGAAATCAAATGTACAGATAAACTTAATACATGTACTAAGCCAAACCTAATAGTAACTTTAGTCGTAACCTAAGTATTAACTATAAGTCCAACATTGTAGCGGTTCGAAACGAGCTTCTTCTTACAGACAAACTGTGTCCGCAGCCCGCCCCACTCCTCATAAAATCACTTGCTTTCCAGTTCTGACCCCATCATATCCTTTTTTTTTACTATATCGGAGCGAGCACAACAATCTTGTATTCCTGCCAAACAATGTTGTCACCAAGAAACATTTGAAGTCGAACAAACTTTTGACAAAATAGGAAGAAAGTTTAACACTTCCTAGACCCACATCAGTGGCATAAAAATACGTAATCCTTCTCTATAAATAGGGACGCCGCCAAAGATAATGTTTGAATTGATTTCAATGTAAAGGTTATAGAATAATTATAGTAAAATAAAATAAACAAAATAATAAATGGGCCACGCCAAACGAAAACGTGCCTTCGGGCATATGCGGACAGCATCATTGGACACTACAGTTTATCATGAAAACATGCCTATGTAGTTTAAACCCGACTTTTATATAGTAAAACTGGGGTTTACAGGAGTATATATTATTTTGTCTTTTTTTTTTTGCTGAAAACAACATACATTTTGGGTACTCAGTAGAACCGCCTCACCGAGGCGGTTCTAACAAGTACCCATAATCTATGTTTTGAGCAGAAATGTGAAAAATATCAGCTTTTTTTTATCTGAAAATTTTCATTTTTTTTGTGGTAAAATTTTCAGTATATTTGAGTAGGCGTGTTTTCGTAATGTGAGAGCAAATGCCGGATTGAGACTTAATCTGCGCATGTTCAAAGACATCTTTTTGCTTGGCGTGGCCCAAATGATAATAATAATAATAATAATAATAATAATAATAAAATAAATAAACAAAAAAATATAAATAAAATACGTACAGCTGAATAAAACAAGTCACAAAACCTTTTCAAAGCAATGTTTTATTTTACATGTATGAAAATCCTTCATATACTCTGTCAAGGCAGGTATCAAATGTTGTTGCCGGCCCCCGTAGCCTAGTGGATAGGAGAGTTGACTCTTAATTCATTAGGTTTCTCACCGCTGTGGTTCGAGCCTCGCTCGAATCACATGTGGGAAAGTCAAGTTCTGCTTATAGTTGGTCAGGTGGTTTTTGCCCGGGTTCTTCGGTTTTCACCCACCTTTGATGGACGATCGGCTTGATATAAGTACAATATTCATTAAAGGGCCGTAAAATTCAAATAAAAAAAATGTTGTTCTAAGAATATTAATATATGACTTAAAAGCATTTAACATTAAAATGATGGCAAACGCTTGCCAAAAGTCGTATTCTAAGATAGCATGGGTTTTGAAATTTTTTGATTTACAATACATCAAGAAAACACGCCTATATAATGTTGACCCCCTTAAACCCCACTTAATATAATAAAACCGGAGTTTACAGGGGTATACATTATTGTTCTTATTTCTGCTCAAAAACATAGATTTGGGTACTCGTTAGAACCGCCTCGCCGAGGCGGTTCTAACGAGTACCACAATCTATGTTTTGAGCAGAAATATGAAAAATATCCGAATTTGTATTTGATTTTTTTTTATTTTTGGTGGTAAAATTTTCAGTATATTTGAATAGGCTTGTTTTCGTAATGAAAATTCTGTTCCTGTTATTTTCCTAAGATACATGGGCAACTCACGAACAAAGAATACTCGCACATTTGCAGTACTAGGAAATAATTAAACTTGGTGTATATTATTAAAAGCATGCTTGAGTGTCTCTTACAGAGGGTCGCCTGTCTGACTGCCAATGGACGATAAATCCACTGTTCCACTGCCGTCATCAAATGTACAAGAACACTGGTCTGTCAGCACGCAGTCTTTTGCTCGTCCAATTAAAACTTGTGAAAATACAAAACATATAACTATAAAAAGTTTCCATTTCGCGCAGTGAAAATTTAATCCCATCATTTCTGAGACACGACACGTCCTACGTTGCTCTGAAGACACACTTACTATATTCGGACACCCTAACTCCTGACCATATCCTAGCCGCGCCAGTCGAAAATGTTTCTTCGAGCATGCGCAAAATGCAGATTCATCTATGCTCAAAATGCGATCCGTGCATTTGCTCACCACTGATACATTCTATTGTGTTCAATGATTCTGTTAGCGGACAGCGAAGGTCCTGATCAGACTGCGTCGATGCGCAGACTGATCTGGGCCTTCGCTGTTCGCATATTCCTGAAGACACGTTTTCGCATGGAGCGACCAACGTCCTAACATTCAGACAAGTCCATTTAACCGCATGTTGATGTGTATAAATACAGCTGGATGGAAGGCAAACAATGTGGACTCGGAGCAGACGCCGCATTCTGCACCATATAATATGGGTCTACCCTGTTCAGGCCGAATACTTGTCTGGCCGAATACTTAAGATAAAATACGGTACCACACCTGAGCCGCGCAAATCGAAACTGGCTCTTCGGACAAATGCGGACAAGGAAGTCCCTGATCAGACTGCGCATTTGCGCAGTCTGATCAAGGCCTTCGTTGTCTGTGAACATATTCATTGGATTCGCGAGACTAATTATACTACCAACATAGGCTTTAATCATAGTGTGTACATGTAAGTGTGCGTCGATTAGGGCCTTCGCTGTTCGCTTAAAGCCCATGGACACTTTTTTTGAATGACACGGCCCAGTTCGGACTGTCGGACAGTTTATGCGAAAACCAAAATAACTTATAGACCAAGGTCAACAGAATACATACATTGTATATTTACAGCCATCATCTTTGATTTTTTTCACAATATTCTACAAAGTTCTCCCTTATTATGTATGTAGGCGATCAGAGAAGAGACACTACAGGCTGCATGTATATAACTGCTCGGGATGTCCTTGGTCGCTGTTCGTACGAAGGACAAACGATGATTTTCCCAAGGCGCGCCTCAGTTAACGCATTTGTCCGAAGTATTAGGACATCGTAATATTTTAACACTTTCTTATCCAACATTCGAAGTTTTGATTTATTTTTCTTTCTTTTTTTCAGTCTTTAAATAGGATTTGACATTTTATGCAAATTGTCTTCTTAGGAAACAATTATCATTTAACCTGATTTTCTGAGACAACTAAGTAAAGTATCAGAGTGTTAACATGTAAGGAGTATCAATTAGGATATATTAATGGGCCGCGCCAATGAAAAATGTGTCTTCGAACAAGCGAAAAATGCACTGATATAGGTTCATCCTGCACATGCACAAAGTTTCATCCGGGCAATTGCTCTCGATTGAAACATTCTATAGTGTCCAATGATTCTATTAGCGGACAGCGAAGGCTCTGATCAGACTGCGCGGATGCGCAAGCTGATCTGGGCCTTCGCTGTCCGCATATGCTCGTAAACACATTTTCGCACGGCCCGGCCAAAATATGTTATCCGAAAGCTGAAAAAGTCCATTTGACAAACCAGGAGGAGTCTAAAATGTTGGCTATTTGACAGACTTAGCATATCCTGAACAAAACTGCTCCTCTTAAACAGAAAAATTAGATCTGTGTCTACACTCTATGTGCAGGCAAATCTGTCCGCATATGTATAGAAAATACGGCAATAGCGATCAGTTTCGTTATCATTAAATGAGCCGCAACGTGAGAAAACATACCTTCTGAAATGTGCGTTCAACGAAGACTCAAATCAGCCTGCGCATCCGCGCAGGCTGATCGGAGCCTTCATTATCCGCATGAAGAGCATTTTCACCCTTAACTATCCAAAATGCGCCCAGTTAAACTTCAGATCAGACTGTGCAAATTCGTAGGCTAATCGTAAGCTTTGCCGGGCGCACACATAAAGGTACGTTTTCTGACATTGTGGCTCAATTGTCTTTAGGTAATTGATTAAATATTTTGATATATTATCAATAGTTTCACATACATGACCATTGTTCAGTAATATTGAGCTGTGCCATTTGAAAATGTCACTTTCCGTATATGCGGTCAGCGAAGGCCCAGATCAGACTGCGCATGATATTATATTGTAGATTATACAGAAAAGATAAAGTAGACGATATTGAGTTACCCTCAAAAATGGAATATACGAAATGGAAATAGAAGAAATGGGAAATTATCAGACATCCCAGCTAGCATTCTACGTAAATCTACATCGGGCCGTCATCGGCCCGTCAGCTACCCTGACGGGCCGATGACGGCCCGATATAGATTTACGTAGAATGCTGACTGGGATATAACAAAACAGCTTGCCTCATCAAGGACTGAATGCCTCGCTGAATGCGCTTCATATGTTCAGTGCCTTACTATTTATTATACTAACATCTGGTTAGCCAATCGAATAGTCAGTCTCCAAAAACAGTAACTACCAATGAGAGAGCTAATTTCACCAGAGGTAGAAAACTAAAGGGAGATTATATAGTGTTATAAGTTCCAACAACGCTGCTTTGAGTAGCAAAAATACATTTAACCCTGCATCATATCAACACTTGGAATCATAGCTGCAGATTTGTCGAAAAGTTATGCTATTTATGCCCCCAACTTTGAAAAAGTTGGAAGGGCATATTACTTTAGACCGTTCGTATGTCCGTTCGTCACGCTTTTCTTGTGTGCTTGATACCTTGATACATGTTACTGAGTAAGGGGCTTTAAACTTAGTTGGCTTACTGGAGCTGGAAAGTAGATCACCTGATTAACATTTGAAAAAAAAATCGGATTAATTTTGTGGGAGTTATGTCCCTTTTTAAGTTTGTCATTTTGTGGGGACAAACATATAAGTATGGTATAGAAGCTTGTAGAGGCGCTTTTCATGTGGACCCACAATATATGTTTTCACAGAGAAATAATAATAAAAAAAAAAAAAATAACATATTATGTGGTGTGAGGTGCTCCTCATGAGGATCCACAACATATGTTTTCACGGAGAAATAAATAAAAAAAAATAAGAAAAAAACAAACAAACAAAAAACAAAAAAAAAAAAAAAAAACAACAAAAAAAAACAAAAACAACAACAACAACAACAACAACAACAACAACATATTATGTGGTGTGAGGTGCTCCTCATGAGGGTCCACAACATATGTTTTCACGGAGAAATAAAAACAAACAAACAAAAAAAAAAAAAAAAAAAATAACAACATATTATATGGTGTGAGGTGCTTCTCATGAGGATCCACAACATATGTTTTCACGGAGAAATAAATAAATAAAAAATAAAAAAAATAAAAAAATATAAAAAAAAAAACATATTATGTGGTGTGAGGTGCTCCTCATGAGGATCCACATGAGGATATGAGGATCCACAACATATGTTTTCACGGAGAAATGAAAAAAAAAACAAAAAAAAAACAACAACATAATATGTGGTGTGAGGTGCTCATGAGGACCCACAACATGTTTTCGCGGAAAAATGAGAAAAATATGTGGATATCCCCTTTTATCTGGCGATATGTGAAATATCTTGGAGAAGCTTATGTTGGACAACATTTTCTGGTGACTTTTGTTTCAAACTCATAGCGTAAATAGCTCTAGATAAGCGGGAAATGCTATCAAATAGATTTTAGCTTACTTACCTGAATCTTTAGGCTAATAGGTGAGCTTATAGTATAGGCGTGCTCCGCGTACGTCTGTCCATCGTCCTTACTCGTCTCGTAAGAAACCACTAGACCAATCAAAGCCAAATTTCATATGGAGCCTCAGTTGGTAGAGGGAAAGAAAGTTTGTTCGCCACATCTGGTTTATATGACCAAAATGCCCATCATGCCCTTACATGGTAAAAACCCTTTAAAAATCGTCTTCGGTATCAAAGGGCCAGTGACCCTGGGGCTTGGTATGCAGCATTGGGGACATAGTCCTAATAAAGTTTGAAAAATGATAAACTTGGATTGACCTTGACCTTTTCTTACAGAAAAGGTGAAATTGTTTTACATGGGCTCACATAGGGGAAAACTTTTAAGACCCTCTGAAACTCGAAGGCCCACTGGGCCAATCAAAGCCGAATTCCATATAGAACTTCCATGGGCTAGGGGCACGAAAGTTTGTTTGCCACATCTGGGTCACATGATCAAGATTGTGGACATGCCCATATGTGGCAAAACACCTGAAAAAGCTTCTTCTCCGAAACAAAAGGGCCAATGACCTTGGTATGCAGCACTGGGGACATAGGGCCAATAAATTTTGAAAACAATTAATAACCTTAGGTTGACCTTGACCTTTTTACGGAAAGGTCAAATGTTTTTTTGACATAGATTCCTATCATCAAAATTTAAAAATATTCTTGTCTGAAACCAGAAGGCTTAGACCGTTGCTATTTTGTATGCAGCTTTAACTTGTAGACTGCTACCAAGATTGTTCAAATTAAAGCCCTGTGGTAAAAAATGATCCAGCCCCGTGGGGTCACTTGTTTTACATATACACATAAAGCGAAAACTTTAAAAATCTTCTTGTCTGAAACTAGACATTCCAGGCCTTTGATATTATGTATCTTCATGAAGTAGACTCCACCAAGATAAATTCAAATTATAGCCCTGGGGTCAAAAATGGCCGCATTCCACGTGTCAGTTGTTTTACATAGTTTCATCTTGGGAAAACTTTTAAAAATCTTCTTGTCTGAAAAGTAGAAGGCCCAGACCTTTTATATTTGGTATGTAGCTTTAGCTAAAGAGCCTTTAGCAAGATTATTCAAATTATGGCCTTGGGATTAGAATGGTTCCGTCCCGGAAGTCACTTGTCCTACATAGACTCGTATGGGTAAAAACTTTAGAAATCTTCTTCTGTGAACTAGCCTTCGACATTTGGTACTTAGTTTTATCTAGTGGATCTTTACTAAGAGTGTTCATATTATAGCCCTTATGTCAAAAAATGGCTCTGCCCCTTGAGTCACTTGTTTTACATAGACTCGTATGTGGGAAAACTTTAATATCGTCTTGTGTGAAGCAAGAAGGCACAGGCCTTTGATATTTGGTATGTATCTTTATCAAAGCCGTATTTCATATGAAGTTTCCGTTTCGCCAAATTAAAGGCTCTATATTCCTCACAAAAAAGACATTAATTTTTATCCATGAAAGGTTTAATAAATTGATATATGGTATTAATACACTCATAAAATGTGGCACCTGACAGCCTGTAAAATTTCACAGTATCGTTCTTGAACTGGATCAAAAATGAAATGATTTTTATTCGTATCTCTGAATTAAAATTTTACAGACTGTCAGATGACACATTCTAGGATCGAATTAATAACATATATCAATTTAGTAAACCTTTCTTGGATAAAAATGCCTATTTTTGAGGAATATGGAGCTATTAATTAAAGCTACCAGTATACTGTAAGATACACAGACTTAAGGTTTTCAAACTGTACTGGCTAGCGTACCCATGTGTTTCTGTCTTTAAAAATAGTACGTAAGCTTGCTCAGAATAAATTTCTCAGTGAGATACAGGACCATTGGTTCTCTGGTTCTGATTACTTCATGAAACTATATGTTGTGAGTACACATAACCCAGTAAGCATTCTTTATAAATCTATACCGGGCCGTTATCGGCCCGTCAGGGTAGCTGACGTGCCGATAACGGACCGCTATAGATTTATAAAGAATGCTAGCTGGGAAGAAACGCCCCTTTAAGCGCTTCGATTGGGTACCTACTATATATGTACCATATATGGATATAGATAAGACCTTATCTACAGCCATGGCTTACAAATTATACGTTTCACGTAGGTATGTTAACGTAATGGACAGGGTTTGGCTCTGTTGACATGGCTCTGTTATTGCTTGCACAAATAAGAAAGGAAATATGTCAGTACGTTTAGATCTGCAACACAGTCTTTAAGACTTCACACACATAGCAGGGAAACCAGGGCAACATTTTGTCTTGGCTATAAAATCTTGTTATAACCTAAAATCTAACACTAACCTAAAACTAACTCTTACCGTAACCCTAACTTATCATGACCCTAACCCTAATCTTAACTGTAACTCCAACCGCAAACTAATCCTAACACTAATCCCAAACTATCCCAACCCTATCTTAAACCTAAGCCGCAACCTTAACCTGTGATGCATTTATAACCTCTAACGTGTGATGCAATACATAACATATGAAGCGTAACGTGAGACAATGTACCCTCAGACATTTCCGCCCAGTAAACTCAAATTGGCCTCCGCATACGTAGGGTAAGCTCAGAGTCTTCGTTGTCCTTATGAAGATACTTAGCATCCTTGGCTATCAAAATGCGCATAGCGAAGATTCTGATGGACTGCGCGAATGCTCAGGCTGATCTGAATCTTCGGTGGGTGCACGGCTTCTGACGTTGTGGCCCATGTAGTTTTTGTTGTTGTTGGCAACAAGGAAATCCATGTGGCCATATCAGTCAGTCCTTTTGTCCAGACGACAAAGTCCAGTATTAGTACACATACCAGGGGACCGGGACTCTATATTTTACCTTGATGGCGATATAAGCCTGCTAGTATCATATTTACTGTAAGTGTTTGGACAGACAGACTTGAGCAAACAGTGTTGACCCAGATAAGATACCACAAAACGCGGCGCATGTTCAGGGTCTACACTGTATGTCACTTATCTAGCATGGTTTTAGACACATCAATTGGTTACAAGATGTACTTTTAAATTTTGGTTTATGACATATCATTACGAAAACATGCCTATATAATTTAGACCCCTTAAACCCCACTTTTATATAGTAAAACTGGGGTTTATAGGGGTATACATTATTTTTCTTATTTTCTGCTCAAAAACATAGACTGTGGGTACTCGTTAAAACCGCCTCGGCGAGGCGGTTCTAACGAGTACCCACAATCTATGTTTTGAGCAGAAATATGAAAAAATATCTGAGTTTTTATCTGAAAATGTTCAGTTTTTGGAGGTAAAATTTTGTATATATTTGAATAGGCGTGTTTTCGTAATGTCTTTTATTATCATAATCTGAGGAACAGGCAAAGAAAATGAATAGCTGACCGACATGATAATATTATGGGGCGTGAACATATTTCATGAAGCAACTGCAATTTTTTTCACCCTTTCTGAAAACTCGACTGGAGAGGGTGAACAGTCTTTAAGAAGAGCAAGGCCATAGCAATCTTTCACTATGTCGAAACTCAGACTTAAATTTGTAGGATTTTACCCGGCTTCAAACGAATAATTAAGCTACTAGCAGCTCTGCCGCAGAGCCACCAGGCAGCAAACCCGACGAATGCGTGGTACACTTACTACGAGATGTTAAATAAAAATACCCTGTGCGTGCTCGAATATATGAACCATACATACTAGACAAGAGGCTCTTGTGAGGTTAATGTCAGATGCTTAAACGTCTGACCAATAAATGATTAGTACAAGTATGACTTAATTTAAGGGTAACAGGGAGATAACAATAGTAAAATGAATAGATGCAATTTAACAGTCATGCTTAAATTTTTATCATTCACTTTGCTGGATAAGCAAAAGATTACGCCAAAATAAGTACCCTTATAGCATTTAAGGTGACTTAATATGCTTGATAGATTTTCGCCATTTAAATAAAGGGAGACACCTTTGTGACTTCTTGTTTGCTTTTCTGTACACCAGATTGTTTCTGAATAAGGTCTACTCTAAACAGAAACGTTTTGCTCTCTTTGGGAGCAAAATCTTTCTTTTTACTTTTAGACTAATTTTCAGAAAGGGGCAAAACATTTTGACAAGATTTATCTCCCCAAAAAGAGCTTCAAACCACGTTTAAGCAACCGATAACGCAGTCAAAATATTTGGTGGTCAGTGGGACAGAAATGTTGTAAAAGCAGTTTTTAAGTCATGAAAATGACTCGGTTATTTGTTCAGTCCTCTCGGCGGAAACTATTTGTACTTCTGTTGTGTGATATGTACAGTTATCACATAGTTCAATCAAAGAACTGCGTCCAGAACGATCCTTGTTCTTGTACCTTTGACGACGGCAGTGGAATGATGGATTTATCCAAACTGGGACATTCCTCTGGAGATCCGCTGTAAGTAAAATATTGAATGCAAAGTACCACAGGATCAGAACTTACACACATATGAAAAATCTTACTACGCGTTTCACATAATATCACTAAAATGATTAAATTAAATACCTAATCCATTCTACATTCTCTTATTAACGGCATACATCGTTCATATATTGACTACTGCAGCCTTGACGCGCTAACACATATCAAAATACAGTAAAACCTCAGTGGCTCGAACACCGATGGCTCGTTTACCATGGCTAGTTCGAACTCGTTTACAGTCCCTACGAAGTTCTTCGGATAACTCCAGAAAACAAATATTTAGGAAATTTTCTTATTTTATGATGAAATTGTATGTTTACACTCAACATACCATTTTTGTATAGAAGATGGAAAAGATTTCCCCTAAATTATCGCCATTTGCTTCCTGACCTTCCGTCATGGCGTCATGATTAACCCTCTGTGGCTCGAACTACCCATGTCTCTAACAAATTACCATGGTCCCAAAGATGTTCGAGCCATTGAAGTTCGACTGTATGTACAACTTGCTGTTTATTGAAAACTTTGTCCAGACGACTCAAATGAGTGATTTGCAGGTCATTTACCGATTTTTTTTTAAAAACAGTTATTACTTTAAATGCCATGAGAAGTTCAGAAATTGTCTTCTGCTTCTTTTATATTTTTTTCTGAGTCCTTCTAAAAAGGAGATGACTATTTTTGTCCTTGCTTCATCCATCCCAGCATTTGCCACAATGAACTTTCGTGATATTTCTATCTTTTGTTTAAAAAAAATGTTTATTGTTTATTACATCCTGAAGAAGCCGTGATGGCGAAACGTTGCTGTTAATACATGAACAAGATTATTTCGTGTTGGTATTGATTTTCTATACAAAATTATCTAATTGTACACTGCGCGGATGCGCAGGCTGATCTGAGTCTTCGCTTGTCGAACAAGTATCATTGTAGGTCTTGTCGTACGCTGGATCAATTACAAGTATGTGTTCGGTTGGTGCAAGTCCCCCCAGCTAGCATTCTACGTAAATCTACATCGGGCCGTCATCGGCCCGTCAGCTACCCTGACGGGCCGATGACGGCCCGATATAGATTTACGTAGAATGCTGACTGGGCCTCTAGCTCATCAGTGAAACATCACAGAGAAACACAAATGATAACAAAAGTGAAATGGAACAAAGTAGACGCTTCAGTGGAATTCAGAATCCAGATCATGAGAAAACCATAATTTGGACCACGTTACCCAGTCAGCATTCTACGTAAATCTATATCGGGCCGTCATCGGCCCGTCAGGGTAGCTGACGGGCCGATGACGGCCCGATGTAGATTTACGTAGCATTCTACGTAAATCTATATCGGGCCGTCACCGGCCCGTCAGGGTAGCTGACGGGCCGATGACGGCCCGATGTAGATTTACGTAGAATGCTAGCTGGGTAGATCGGACCTTAGACAACAGTGGACGGGTACTGATTTGCTGAAATTGATTGGGGGAGGAGCCGTAATTCAGCCGGGGGCCCGATTCGCCGTCGTGCAATTAGAGGAAAATTAAAGTCAAAAAGGATTGCCTTTGGAAACAAAGAACACAAGAAAGCACGAAAATTGGAGACTCGGTTTGAATGAGTCTCTTCATATGCAACATTGTAATTTGCAAGGCTGCATACGTCCCCCTAGCGCCGGCTTAAACAGTATTCCATTTTCAAAATAACCAGGATGGGCTCAATGATCCCAAAGGTAATAAAATATAACCTGCACTATGATGATATACGGGGAGACTTTTACGGCCGCCACACGGCATAACACCAGCAGAAGTTTGTCAACTATAAAGCGAGTAGCGTGCTTGAATGCAGTTTACTGCATAACATTTGTTATGTAACCTGCCCTTTTGTAATGATTGAAAATCTTCTTAAATTGTTCCGAAACATGAATATTAACAACAATCCTTCTTATATAGAAGGAGCTGCCATAGAATGTGATTCCGACAGCATGTCCTGCACACATCACAAAAACATACCTATATAGTTTTGACCCCCTTAAACCCCACTTTTATATAGTAAAACTGGGGTTTACAGGGGTATACATTATTATTCTAATTCCTGCTCAGAAACATAGATTGTGGGTACTCGTTAGAACCGCCTCGGCAAGGCGGTTCTAACGAGTACCCACAATCTATGTTTTAAGCAGAAATGTGTAGAATATCAGAAATTTTTATCCGAAAATTTTCATTTTTTGGTGGGAAAATTTTCAATATATTTGAATAGGCATGTTTTCGTAATGAGGTGTTTTCAAACCAGCGTTATATCTGGATCAAGAATAAGAAAGACGCTGATAAAACCTTGAAGCTGCATTAAGCATATACTCAAACCGATCATTGGTAAAAAAAAAAAGTCTGGTTCGGCTATCAGGTCCAAATATAGCGACAAGCGTAGACTCTGGTGAACTTATCTGAGTCCTCGCTGGGCGCACACGTCCAAAAGTACAGTCGAACCTCAATGGCTCGAACATCTTCGGACCATGAAAATATGTTCGAGATATGGATAGTTCGAGCCACTGAGGGTCAATTATGGAGCCAGGTCAGGAAGCAAATGGCGATAATTTAGGGAAATCTTTTCGATCTTCTATACAATAATGGCATTTTGAGTGTACTCATTAGAATCGCCTATCGCATCGAGGCGATTCTAATGAGAACACATAACATATAATTTTATGGTACAATAGAAAAAATATCTCCAAATACTTGTTGTCTTGAGCTATCCGAGGGGCTCAAAATTGAATTCGAATTAGCCATGTTAAACGAGCCATCGATGTTTGAGCTACTAAGGTTCGACTGTACATATGTCTCAAGCTTCTGTTCATTTACACGTCTTTCTGATTCCATCTACTTCGGAATTCAGAATGAACAGATGTTTTCAAACTAGCGTTATATCTGGATCTTGAATCAGAAAGACGATGCCGAATCAAACGGAGAATTTAAAGAAATCTTTCCCATCTTCTTCACAATAATGGTATATTGAGTGCATTCATTTGAATCGCCTCTAGGCGATTCTAATGAAAACACTTAACATAGAGTTTTATGATAAAAAAGAAACTTTCCCTAAACACGTGTTTTCTTGAGCTTTTGGAAGATTTTCGAAGGGACTCAAAAAATGAGTTCAAATTAGTCATGATAAACGAGCCATCGATGTTGGAGCTATGATGTTCGACTGTACATATTCTCAAGCCTCAGTTCATTTACATGCCTTTTTGGTTATATTTATTTCAGAATTCAGGATGAACCTGCAAGCGATGGTTTCCTTTACTCTTTCAATCCATGTTATCCTTTCAAAGAAGGAACTTGCGAGAAGGCAGCAGTAAGTTATTGCTGCTTGTGTTTATAAGTGCGTCCAACGGGAACGTGCAGACGCACTACAAAAGACTGCCTGTGTGACCAGTGATCTGCGTGACCAAATCTGTGATGGTCCAACAAACGCTTGGGTGGTTCGGTGCTTATTCTGAAAAAAAAAAAACAAAAAACACACACACACAAAAAAAAAAACAACAAAAAACAAACAAACAAAAAAAAAAAAAAAAAACAAAAAAAAAAACAAACAAACAAAAAACAATAAGCATTCCACGATTTGGCAGAGACTATTGACACGGCGGCCGTGCCGATTATAGCAACATAAGAGCCAATAACGCCAAGTTTCCCAATTGCAAGGGGTTGAATCACGAGCATGATTCGTTTTGTGCATAAGGTACACTTTGATGTAGATTTTTAGAGAACACATAGATTTTACGCTCTTTTCACGTGATAATCTTAAGCGAACGATAATATATTATCGTTATACCTGTCATCGGCATACACTAGTTTTCGGTATTAGGAAAGCATGGCCCCCGCCCATCGGGGCCCGGGAAATAGAAGGGCTGCCTAAAGCCTCCATAGGAGCTGCTAGTAATTAAGCAGGATCCACATTCATGTGATCGGGTTGGGTAAAAGTCCTACAAGTTTGGTGGCAATGTCTCTGAACTAGGCTATATCGCAATTCATGCAGTGTATTCAGAAGTCAAACGTGGTATGAAATCAAATTCAGTTAGGTCTGGAGCATGTGATGATAATTTGGACGCAGGTATATAGGTAGCACTTATTAAATACATATTATTTTCCTCGTTTCGTATGTGCTTTCTGTACATTCAGCTACATTTGAGCTAAAGCGTCAGCACATATGCCGTCGGGACATATGCGCCCAGCGAAGATTCAGATCAGACTGCGCAGCATTCGCGCATCTAATGAAGATCTTAAAGGGAGGCGAGTTTGATAGTCAGGGATGCAAAGTATCTTCATGCGGATAACGAATTATCTGACGCTGCCTATGCACAGATTGATTTGAGTCATCGTTTGGCACACTGAATGAAGATACGTTTCTAATCTTGCGGCTTACTTATGTATTGTAAGAGCTTATTTCTTGAAGATGACTATTATAAATATCAACCACAACTGGATTATGTTCTGAAAAATATCAAGGCCTCATTAGAGTTAAGGTGTACCTTAACTGAAGGTTTTAATGTTTTACAGATGAAATAAGATATTTAGAGTCAACTAAAATGATTAGGTCTATGCTTGTTCAGTAGACGATATCATAAAATTATACTGATTTGCACAATCAAAATGCAAAATATGCCTTGAAAAACTCAATCCTCAAAACAATTTGTGACCTAAACGTTAAGAATGGTTGTAATCCTGGGCCCTGACTTTAAAACGAGGGTAAACCAGCGATTCAGTTAAGTTTCACTGTAATAATAATAACACATGCTAAATACTGTATAACATTCATTTCTAGGCTTGTCAATTTGACATTGAGGATTCTTTGTACTTCAACATCGGTGATGCTACCAAGGTTACGTTTTCCTATAATGGCGAAAATGTGATTGGATCGTACTTGTCTGATGATGATGAGAGGTAAGTTGATAAACTGCAACAGTCAGTCACTTTGAACGTATAAGTGGTCCTAAACACATGTAACCTAAATTTTGACAGTGCATGGATACAGGTTGAAAGTTTCTGTTTCATTACGCAGTAGAAGATCACTACAACAGAACATAAACTGACCTTTAAAACAAATACAACATTACTAAATAGGAAAATAGATGGCGACTGTTGAGGTGATGGCAAGCCGGTCAGTTAACCTACTAACAACTTTGTCTAGGCAGGTTTTTGCACTCCTTGGATTTGCATTTAGACTCTGCTATGGGAGTTTCTTTAGGAGTAGCCTCGTTTGAGACAGAAAGCATGATATATGCTTTCCGGCCAGTGTCTTCAACTTGTTTTGTTTCAACATAAAGACACAGTTTTGTTTAAAATGATGCTTATCGAGTCTGCTAAGCGGCGTGTCACTGTGATAAAGGAAGTACATAAACACTGTCTGTTATTAGAACATGTATCATTTTGGTATATTTTGCAGATCTGTCTCCCTGTACTTGGGGTATATACGATTTATTTATCTATTATATTTTCTTTCTGTCTTCCAGTACGTCCAAAGTGACCTTCATTTGTGATCCTACTGCAGACCCTCCAAAGTTTGTCGTGAATGGAACGAAGCCAAAACATGAGTCCATTATCGTACGTATATTTCAATAAAAAATATATGGGCCGCAACGCGTCTGTAGAAAAGAGTCAGGGCATTCGCCGTTCAGTTGCATATTCTGCAATGTATATTGATCATATAATGGAACTGTGGATGCGCAGACTAGTTGGGCCATCTTTTCTTGTCTGCAACATTATTTATATTTTTGACAAAACAGAAGCCTAATGCTGAATAACTAAAATTTGATCCGGCACATGAAAAAGGATATTATGAATTTTTTCCGTTGTGTGGTTCTTCAAATGCGCATGCACAATCCACTATTTGGGCTACAGACATGCCTGATCCTTTGCTAGTTGCTTATGTGATAAGAATCATTTGCACATGTGCTGGCTCATTTGTCCATGATTGGGACATTTTTGCTTGATGTATGCACTGTACTAAATTCCGGTATAGTCAATAGGTTTGGTATATACCTTCAAAAAATAACCCCTGTTTACTAATAACTTTCAGACACAAAAATACAAAATCTTGTATCACGCAAGTAGCGTTTTCCGATTCCGTATCACTCTTCTCCATGTTTACCCACGCTAGTTAAAAACCAGACACGCTGCCGGCACGAATTTTAAAGAAATTGTATCCTGTTTTGATTGTTCAAAAGTATGCTTTACTGTTACTATTGTTGAAAACTGTTGAATTTATCATTAATTGAACACTAGTTGTTGATTATGTTTTGTAGGTATATAATAAAAACATCATTACTTTTAAAAATTAGTAACTCTATCTGATGTGTCGGATCACGACGAGTGGCTGTGCCAGCGAGACGAATTCGAGTGTGATCCAATCGTTTCTGGCACAGCCACTCGACGTGATCCGGCAAAATAGGTTAAGTTACTAAAGTAATAATGCGTATTTATTTGTAGACTATGGCCTTTGATGAGTTTCCACGTCCTTTTGTAACTAAGTTATGCATTTTGATTCATAAACAAAAGCCACACATATTTCTTGTTTTAAAAAAGAAAAAAGAAGTAGGAACTCGTCATAATTCTACTGAAAAGTCGATTCTAATGTGAACACAGAGCATATTATATAGGTAGATATCGTACAAGATAATCGTTGTTGAAAACACATTCAAAGGGACAACAAAGTTGGAAATAAGATCGGTATATAGGTTGCTGCCAATTCTGCTGCAAAGGTTTGCCTTTAACTACTGTCCTTTTGACATCATTCGTAAAAATATTCATTGCTCGGCGTTTCATTTTAAATGAAATGTGTTCTGAGTGACTGTATCTTATCAGAAATCATTTGTCTTTTCTGTATCTGTGTTTTGTTCTTAAGTATTAACACTCAAATTATATCTAAGTCCAAACACTGCTCTGACCAAGGCAATTCCTATAGTAAAGTGATTTTTGGATTTTTGTCTGTAAAAATATTTGTTACATTAAATCACGGCAAAAGTTTGCAAATTCACTTCTTCTTTGTAAAACGCCTGGCAAAATACGACTTAATAAAAGTTGTCAAAAGCGCAGTAGGGCCCAAGTGTTATTTATATTTTTGAATCATCTGATAAATCAGTTAGATCATGGTGATGTCAAGTTGACCTTTGTTTCTAGAGGTCATATAGTAAATCAGTATAAGATATGGGTAAAGGCTGGATATATCATTTCTGATTCGACACGTTGCATGATTTCAATCTTGTTCTGAAAACTGCATAATCGTACAGACGGACAGGCGTAAATAGTGTAGACCAAGTGCAGACAACGCAGAAAGCAATAAACACGACATTATAGCATCTATGTAGGTCTACAGATATGCAAAAAAAAAATAAAAAAAAAAATAAAAAAACTAGATATTGACATATAAATCAGCAAAAAGACAATGACATCTCAACTAACAAACCATTATTACAGTCGACTCTCGTTATCTCGAATTCCAAGGGACACTCTGAAATACTTCGAGATAACCGTACTTCGACATATCAGATTTGCAGAATTGAGGAAAAACTAGTTCGATTAACCACATTTAACAAATATATGTGTAATTGGACTCTTGAAGTTAGAGATATAAATTGAAAATATTGTGGAAAAGAGGAGAAATTGCTCCTTAGGAGCAATTTCTCCTCTTTTCCACAATATTTTTTACATGTTGTTAGAATTTCATATTTAGGCAGGGACCAGACTTTTACTTCGAGATAAGCAGTTATTCGAGATAAGCGAGGTCGAGATAACGAGAGTCAACTGTATTTGGAAGTAAAACAATATTAGCGGGGTCCGCAATACATCAACTCTTTCACTGCCATAGGCGATGATAATAGGCTAGTGCAAACAGCATAGATCCAGATGAGACGGCTGTTTAACATTCAGTCTTTCAGCTTACTTATAAACTTATTTCTAGATGATAGTTTGTTAAAAAAAAATAGACGACAAATATTGTCTGAAATATGGCGCCGAAAGGGTTAAGAGGACTAGATACACATGGTACAGCTCGGGACATTATTGATAAGGGACTACTTAGAAGGGTCTGCTGAAAACGGGTCTAAAACGCATCTACCTTAAAGGTACGAATTTGCTCCCATGCGAATCTAATTCTTTCTTTTTAAGAAGGACCCGTTTTCAGAAGAGAGACAATGACAATTTTACTGAGCTGCCTCCACTAATTGTGTATAGATAAGCAATCGGTGGTTTGATCCCCAAAGTCTTCTTTTTTTCTTTTTTTTTTTTTTTTTTAATATATTTTATTGCACACAACATTTTTACTAGTTTATGATTTAAAGAAGAACCCGAAATAATTGAAACCTATGCGACCAGCGATGTCTCCGATCAGCCTGCACAGTCTGATCGGTCTTCAATGACCACCGGAAGAATGCTTGGGCCTTAAGCTATCCCGAGAGAACCTAGCTCAGACTCAATGGATGCGAAGGTTGATTTGAATCTGCGCAAGGTTCACATGCCTGGAGGTTTATTATTATACGTTTCGGTTCATTCTGGGAATGAATTTCATGTTTTTTGATTTTATCGATATACAAAAGGCCGGTGAATCACTCACAATGTAAATTAACTCTTTCGGCGCCAAATTTCAGGCGAAATTAGTCGTCTGTTTTTTTTTTGTTTTAACAAACTATCGTTGTAAAGTTGAAAGACTAAATGTCAAAAAGCGTAGATCCAGATGAAACGGATCTATGCTGTTTGCAAAAGCCTATTGTCATCGCCTATGGCAGTGAAAGAGTTAAGCCTCAATAGCTTGGTGTTAAGTTTTCGAGCGATTCTTCTGCGTTAACACATGAATAAAATCACAAAATGAAATTCGTTTCTTATACATAATTCAAACTCGGTCTTGTTTACCTTGAAATCCCCAGTACGGTAACCTTTCTAGGAATACCCCGCAAAAAATAGCTCCAAGATTCCTGCGCAGTGCGCTTATCGAACTATAAATGCCGTTCTGGGTTTGCTCTTGACCAGTCAAATTGCACAAACTTAGTGTATACCTCCTGATTTGGAATAATTTGTCTGTAAATAGGATTTTACCATCATCTCTAAGGAAGTATGTCCCAAATCGGGACCATCTACTGGCTCAACGTACATACCCATTCACACAGACGGACCAAGCGGTACGGCAAATACAGAGGCATCACTGAGCACAGGATGGATACTAGTTATTGTGTACGTATACTCACTTTGCATTGTAATATATTCCCCAGTTACCTTAAATATTGTGACTCCTTAACTCCTTAACATGCTTGTCTTAAAATGGATTTCGTTGATTCTGATTGACCATACCATAGCGATTTCTCTGTTCTGTTTTTGTTTGCCCTCAAATATTTACCATAAAATTTAATGTTACGGCCAAAAAGGGGTCATGCCTAAAAAATTTGCATAAAATATCAAACGCAGTTTTTTGGAAAAATAAGACAAATATCACAAATTTGTCGTCAGCTGAGTTGATCAGAGAGTGGTACATGTAAACGTTAAATAACTGAAACAGTTTAAAAGAAAACCGCTAGCAGAGCAAAGGCACTAGATACGAGTCGGTTCTTGTAACATGCTTGTAGACTCGATCGAGGACTGAGTCGTCATTTAGCCGGCAGTCAGGCCCTCCTTCGTGCAGTAAAAAGTCAGCAAGGTTGTCTCCGCCAGTGGGCTAGGAGACATATTGATTTGAGCATAACTGTCTGACTGTCGGTTCACCCATATGTCTGTCCATCACAGAACATGATCGCACCAGAACTTTTAAACTGTTGATAGGATTTTACCAACTTCATTCGTCTTACTATGTGCAGAGTACAGGAAGTGTACTTTCCTCTTTCCTTTTAATTTTGATAAAGTTAGGACTTTTTTGTACATATGATATTCGTATTATTTAATTTCACATGTAAATTTTGCATTCAAACTTAAAACGGTAAATAATAATAATCACAATAAAAAGCTTTGACGGTACTTTCAGTTAAAAAAAGCAACAAAAGTCTATACAAATATAAAGCAACATAGGAAAATATGCACAAATCATAACGAGAATGATAGCATTTCGTACATATGTTCTACACTAGTCGGGAACAAAGCAATCTGAAGCTATACAACATAATTCCAGTAGACCATTCCAGGGCCGTGCTTTAAATGCGGTTAATATTTTTTTAACTAGTTTTATTTGGCAGTAAATATTTTACGCTCAAAACCTCCTAAATGATATCTCCTCATCTGTTTAGAGGAACGGATACACTTGAAAGACCTTCGAACTTTTTGACAAGGGAACCCACAGTTGTAACTTCCTGTTTGCTTTCTTGCACGCCAAGTCCCTCTTGAAAAGAGGTCTACTCTAAAAGGTAAGAATTGGCGCCGACTAATTCTTAAGAGTAGACCCCTTGCAAGGAGGGTACAAAACAATTTGGATAAACTCGCCTCTCGTACGTGTGTATCAATTCCCCTTAGGTATAACGAATGTATCTGTTTCGCAACCCTTAAAGAAACACCTACTGAAAAGTGGCCTTCTCTACGAGGAAAGAATTAGCTCCCTATGACCCCTTTCAGAAGAGATCTCTTTTCAGATGGGGCTTCTTTAAAATTTTTGTACACATCACGAAAACATGCCTATATAATTTTGACCCCTTTCAACCCCACTTTTATATAGAAAAACTGGGGTTTACAGGGGTATACATTATTTTTCTTATTTCTGCTCAAAAACATAGATTGTGGTACTCGTTAGAACCGCCTCGGCGAGGCGGTTCTAACGAGTACCCACAATCTATATTTTATCTGAAAATTTTCAGTTTTGGGGGGTGAAATTTTCTACATATTTGAATAGGAGTGTTTTCGTAATGAAATATAAAACACCATATACAATATGCACCTAGCATAACAAAAAAATGATAACGCATATTTTTTATACATTTAAATACACTTCTAACAATCGTCACAACAGTCAGATATGAAGCAAAATTAAACCATACAATAGAATTCCAGTTGACCATACCAGAACTTTTGTTGAGTTACTACTAATTTATTAGGGTGTTTAGAAGTAAATGTTTTAAGCCCAAAACACCTACAGGAATGGATATACTTGGCAGATTTTCTGCCGTTCTTTCCAAGAGAAACAACATTTGTGCCTTCCAGTTTGTACACCAAGCCCCCCTGCTAAGTTTCTGCTCTAAAAGGCAGTGTAGGATAAACCCCTTTTAGAACAGAACACTTTTTAAAAGGGGATATAACAATTATATTGGGATTTCCGTACGTGTGTGCATCCATTCCACTTAAATACAATCGAATCTCAATGACTCGATCGCTGATTGCTCGAATACCATGGATAATTCGAACTCGTTTTTGAGTCCCTACGGAATCCTTCTGATAGCTCAAGAAATCAAAATATTTAGGGAAATTTTCTAAATTCATCATGAAATCGTATGTTGTGTGTACTCGTTAGAATTGCCTCATCGAGGCGATTCTAATGAGTACACTCAACATAAAATCATTGTGTAGAAAATCGAAAAGGTTTCGCAAAAATATCGCGCTTTGCTTTCTTACCTCGCGCCATGATTAACCCTCAGTGGCTCGAATTACCCATATCTCGAACAAATTTCAATGGTCCCAAAGATGTTCGAGCCACTGAAGTTCGACTGTATGGGGAATGCAACTATTTCGTACCCCTTAAAAACTCTTCTGAAAAGGAAGGGGAGCAAATACGTTCCTTATATTGTAGACCCACTTTCAGAAGGAAGGGGCGGGGGACGTATGTGGGGAAGGGGCGACAAACAGTTTTGTATGTCTAACAATTCCAATAAATAAAAGAATACATGTTTTGCAATACTTAAAGAATGTTTTGTATGCCAAGTTACTGGTACATTTTGAGTGATACCAGACTTGTAAGAAATGACCGAATAACTGCAACGAAACCTGTTTTAAAAGCCGCCTGTATAAAGCAATCACCTGTATTTGAAAGTCACTTTTCAGGTCCCATAACAGTAAATATAATTTGTTTATATCTTTGTTAAGCAAGCACCTGTCCTAAACAACCATTTTTGGCTTTTCGTAGGTGCTTGCTTAATACAAATTTTACTGTGTACTGAAAAGGGCTTCTCATTGCCCTACATAATTTATCATAGAGATCAAACATTGTTTTTCATGCATTAACATTCGCCAGGTCCCGAGGGAGGTGCTGAAAACCGAGGCCGGAGGCCGTGGCTTTCAACACCTCCCAACGGACCTGGCGAACGTTAATGCATTGAAAAACCATATTCGATCGCTATTATTACATCAAAAGTGAAAACATTGCTACATTTCGCGTTAAATTATTTCTTGCACTATTTTGTTTCGCCTTTTCACTGATGTCTCGCGAACGCAATTTCCACGGACTATGCTCGCTCCAGGGCCGGGCACTACACATCTCGTGACGGCAGCAATTCTGTGGCCCCGGTACAGGTATATTGAAAGTTGCGTAGGCGTGCATTAACAGCGCGTGAATTGCCTTGTTAATACACGGCTTTTCGCTGGTTAATGAACGGCTATTAATAACCATTACGAAAACATGCCAATATAATTTAGACCCCCTTAAACCCCACTTTTATATACTAGTAAAACTGGGGTTTACAGGGGTATGCATTATTTTTCTTATTTCTGCTCAAAAACATAGATTGTGGTACTCGTTAGAACCGCCTCGCCGAGGCGGTTCGAACGAGTACCCACAATCTATATTTTGAGCAGAAATATGAAAAATATCAGATTTTTTTATCTGAAAATTTTATGTTTTTGGAGGTAAAATTTTCTATATATTTGAATAGGCGTGTTTTCGTAATGGTGCGGCACTACTTTTTATGCAATAATTTGTTGTAGCCTTTTGAGTGTTGTGCTGGTGTATATTGTGGCAGGCGTGACATTTAACAAGTTCTACAGAACAAGATCGGGACGAGAGGTAATCCCCAATGTCACTTTCTGGTCCACGCTCCCTGGATTAATTAAGGTATCTCCTTTTTTTTCATTTTGTTTCTTTAATATCTTAGTTCTTCTTTTTATCTCTTAAACTTGGCGTTGTATTGTTTACCACTGCTCTTGATGCCTCTATGAGAGTTCATAGACTGGTCTAATGCTATTTTACCATAGACTGACCAACGATGTTATAACCAAATACTAGCCTTCACAAAGTTAATTCATTTTGTTACTTTTTCAGACTGACCATATCTTATCAGAAAGTATTTGTCTGGCTTTACAAACCTGTCACTTTAAATCAAATTTACTGCCAAAACGTTATCTGACCTGTTTAATTTCGACAGTAAGTTGCTAGTTTTGGAAAACACAGGCGCTCTTGAACCCGGTAATACTCTGCCTAACTGTATATAGATTAGATGGCTTATAATTTTGATTTACTCTGTTGCCAACCAATTACGAAAACATGCCTATTCAAATATATTGAAAATTTTACCACAAAAAAAAAAATGATTTTTTTTAGATAAAAAATCTTATATTTTTCATATTTCTGCTCAAAACCGAGGCGGTTCTAACGAGTACCCACAATCTATGTTTTGCGAGGCGGTCCTAACAAGTACCCACAATCTATGTTTTTGGGCAGAAATAAGAAAAATAATGTATACCCCTGTAAACCCCAGTTTTACTATATGAAAGTGGGGTTTAAGGGGGTCAAAGTTATATAGGCATGTTTTCATGATGAATTGTGTAAATTTGCATCAATAACCTGGATCAAGGAATGATTCGACAAGGAGCGTTCTGATATGGCTGTATTCGTACTACAGGCATATAGATTAATAATTTACAGGTATACAGTTTTTTTTTTGTTTTGTTTTTCAGATGCTTAAGCCAGTGTACGGCACTTTGATTATTTTGTATTGTTGGCAATGTAGAATGAATATAAAAACAAACAGACAAACAACAAAAAAACCTAGATCAAGTAATCTGACTGGCTAAACATTAGTAGGTGGCGTGGTATTTCAATTTATTTAGCTTGATAAGGGTTAAGAAAGCCCTATTTTGATTTTCTACTGATATGTTATACATCAGCAGAGGGGTGCAAAAGTTCATCAGTCCCAACTTAACTCTTTAACCTGTGCTTATATGGAAAAGGCCTCTTCCATTTCTGAGTTTGGACATGTCCATTGTTGCAAAAAGGGTAGTCAGTCACAAGTAAAAAACTAAATAACAGTGCAGATCGTGATGAGACAGGATCTTGAGCCGTCTCATCGGGGTCTTCACCGTTTTCAAAGATACCTGTTCTGGTGTGGAGGAATTAAAACGTTTTAAAATGCTATTCAATGGAAAACTGTCAGCCTGGACAGTACCCAATTATCTATTCATAGGATGTTTTTCTCAGGATACCTTACAAGTAAGTGGAGTTTGCAAGCAAATTAATTTTATAGTAATTTATGTCTTCGGACTAAAGCCTGCAAAAATGTCTTTCTGAAAGATTTCGTTACTGCAATTGTCAGAAATGTCATTACTAAGTTTAAAATATGTTTAGTTTTACGGCTCAGGTAAATACTGATAAGGTCATATTGATCCGGTCAGTTAACCTTTTCCCACTGTTCCTTGGCAGGCTTAGTAATCTAAGTGGTTTTAACAAGTACTTGTGCACATAGTGCTGCCAAATAACTGGAAGCTGCCCTTCTTGAGTCAGCGGAAGGAGAGCATGGCTGTAAAATGATTTCATGGTCAATCGTTTATATGTGAATGTGATGCGGCCGCGATGGCGACCCATGAATTTGCAGTCAGAAACGCTACCGTCTGCACTAAGTAGCCCGGTTTTAAAAATATGTATAGTAATGAATGAATATAATCGGACCAACTGCATCATATATGATTGGTCCGATTATACTCGTACGCTATTACAATATACTCGTATATCCACGACTTAAATAGTCTCTTCTTTTCAGGATGGCTTTGGCTTTACCTACTCGAAGATTCTGCGAAGAGAACACCAGAAGTATGCATCCATTTGAGATAATTCGCACGGAATGAATAAAACAAACAAAAAATCTATAAAAGTGCTTTTGCAGGGATTCAAACCCACACCATGAGACCTCTTACCAATGCGGCAACATCGCCTTATACAGAGACGTTTGTCGTCTTTCGTTTTTTTCATTAGCACAACCCCAAGAAAGTTATTCAAATAGTCGTTAAATATAATTCTATTATACATTTAGAAAACTAAATCATATCAGTTTACTTCTGTACAGAACAAGACAGAATGAGCCTTGTCGCGAGAAAAAATGCTCTATGGACCCCCGAATTAATAACAGTCGAACCGCGTTATCTCGAACTCGCTTATTTCAAATTACGCCTTATCTCGAAGTGAAAATCTGGTCCCTGTTTTAACATGAAACTATGACAACAGGTAACAAAAAAATGTGGAAAAAGAGGAGAAATTGCTCCGTAGGAGCAATTTCTCCTCTTTTCCACATTATTTTATATATATATTTCTAACTTCAGGAGTCAAATTACATATTCATTTGTTAAATGCGGTTGTTAAATTTATTATTTTACTCACTCTCAACTCTGATATGTCGAGGTACGGATATCTCGAAGTGTTTCGATGAGTCTCTTGGAATTCGAGATAACGAGAGTCGACTGTATTTAGTGCTCATTCCCAAACCCTTAGCATGTCCACAGATCTTGTTCTTTTGCTGAAGTTTCCCCTTGACATATCGCTTACGTCAGCGAACTGCATAGGTTCTGACAAAACAGCACGGATACATAAGCTCGCCTGAACATTTGCTGTTTGTATATGCTATGATGTCTGATTTCCATTATGCGACAAAAAATCAAGGTGTTCACATGCTTTTATAAGCACTCGACCAACATTGTGCTAACAAGAAATTGTCTGGATTTTTGTATGTGTTATGCATGTCCTAAACTTTCTTGATCATACAATGATAATAACATCTAAAAATTCTTAGAATAAATCATTTCTCTATAGTTTAATGAGCACGAGTGCATTGATATTATGTTGGAATCTAACCCTTTACAGAAGTGACTTGATGGATGTCCCCCGGGGTACCTCATATGGGGTATGTATATCTCAACTTATTAGATTCACCAGAGCTTCTTCAACACTAAGTGACTTTAACTGCCATAATAAAGGCCTTACTGCCAAATTTCTTAGGCAGGGCATCGTTATTTTAAACGTAATAAGGCATTTTCGAAATTTTATTGCAGACACAGTGCCTTGGTAGCAAAATATAACGTCAGTCTGACAAACTTCTGCAACAAGGTATCTCGGAACTAGAATTTTAGGATGACTTAGTGTACAGATTTAGAAAAATTGTGGGAAAATCTAACTTTCGGGGCAATTAAGAAAATTAATTAGCCGTTATTAAAGAATTGGCTATAGCCTGGATATTATGCAGCAGACTGCACGCCTAGTTATCGACCCAATTATTGTTGATGACTGTGCTACACTTTAATTGCACGATGGCGGTCTGGGTCTCAGACTCACTGACGGCCTCTTCTTAAAACTTTAACCAGTGGGTTGGGGCTTGACGTCTTTGGCTTGGCCCGCCGGGGTTCAATTATTGGTTTCCATTTACTCTTGCACACAGTAGAATTGGCCATGAGTACTCGTCTTTGTTTACCATAGTGGTTAATTTTACTTTTTATGTATTCAAATTGATGCATTGACTGAGTTGGGAGCCTTTAAACGAATCGATTTTTTTTATGTATTTCTGTATAAAGAGTAGCATAGGGACCAAGGTTGAAGTTGGTTAGCTGTAAAAGTGCTTTAATTCCCCTCCCCCACCACCTTGAGATTTATTCTACTGAGCGTTCTAAGGCGGTGGTCCGGTGTTAGTCTTACTCTTTATTGCTTTGTGGTTTATTCTACGATGCGATTCAGTCCTTTGAGCAATGCAATAACCGCGCTTGGGGAAAAGAACGCTTATCTTAGTGCTTTCCGTACGTTTGTTCGATTTGCGCTTGTTTGGTTTTGTCTGTTTCCTCTTCCTCTTGGTGTCTGGGAAGGGGTGCAGCTTATGATTGTGGTACTCCCTGGACTTTTCTCTTAACTTTTTTGGTTTCCTTTTAGAGTAGAACCCTTTTCAGAAGTGATTTTGTTTTCTTTTAGGGTAGAACTCGTTTCAAAAATGGCTTGATGTCCTTTTAGAGTAGAAAACAGAAAGGGTTAGGTTTGTAAAAACGCAAAAGGAAATCACAAAATGTGTCTCCCTTGTAAAGAACGGCGCAAAATCTAATAAATGTTTTAATTTCCCTTAACCCTTTAAAGACTGAATAAACTCTCTCATACTGTATACTGGAAGAGTCCATTTTCGATTTTAGGTATGTCGGGATTAATGATATTTCTATTCCTAAAGAATATTGGTTGAACTATTCGCAAACAGTGGAGACCTGACCAGACGCCGCGTTCTGTGGCGTCTGAACTGAGTCTGAACTGCTCGCAGTTACCCGTTTAGGGGTCTCCAGTCTTCAACGGGTTAAAAGTGAACTGAGACAATCAGATGCCTATATTGCAAGTCGGCAAGAAACGCTAAAATCTATTTTTATCGACCCATTGAACCGACGAACAGGAGTTTTTCTCCATACGTCTAAGCTAAAAGGCCTTTGATTCCCATATGAAAATTAAGGTTTGTTCTGTAATGAAATACGGACATATTACAGACATGTTACCATTGCCAGGAAGCTCTGAGTAGAATTAGCTTTTGTAATCTAAGATTTGGACAGACTTTGGCAAAAGAAAACAAACACTGCAGACTCAGATTAGACCGCCGACGCGGCGTCTGTTTACACTGTTTAACACATAGTCAGTTGTTTATAAACAAATCAATAGAAAGCATAACGTAAATGTGTAAAAAAATTAGGACAAATCTGGTTAGGAGTTAAGGTAAGCCACTCTTAACCTTTAAAGCATAACGTAAATGTGTAAAAAAAATTAGGACAAGTCTGGTTAGGAGTTAAGGTAAGCCACACTTAACCTTTAAGGCTTATTCAGCAGGCGAAATACTGGTGAAAGTTTTATTATTTTTTCCTAGAAAACAGGTTTTGACATCTCAGGTCAAATGTGTTACACATGACATCTCATAAAAAGACAGTTTGCATGAAATGCCCAAACCTATTTTCCATGAAAAATAGAAAAAAACTAGACATGTGTCCAAAGTACACAGATGTCCCCGCCCTATTGCCTTTGCCCATTTGGCTGTTTCCTTTGGCACCACCCACAGTCGCACCCCTAGCATGATCCAGTTTCCAAACTCTGATCTCTGTATAAACTATGTCATCTGTGATCATTATACCCGATTTCTAGCTTACTAGGGCAAATAATGGTAAAAGACATGATTCTATTGCCATTTTGCATGTGTTCAATATGACCTGTTATTCAGTCTGACCCCTGACCCCGCCCAGGGGGAAGCCCGAGGGGCGACTCTACCATGAGGTCAAAGGTCTTGGTAAGGGTAAATATAATACAACATTGCAACTTTGTAGCATAAAAGGTATCAAAGTTACGAGCAGTTTGGACGTAAATGCGAATGCAAACATGCAGGTAAACTTGCATGGAAACTTGAATGTAAACTGTAACATTTGTTAACCTCTGGTTACGAGCGTGACATTCGCACGTACGGACATAACATCACGACGAAACGCTATATGCCCCACTCCTGCCTTAGGCAGGCGGGGCATTAAAAATGTTTTTAAAATGTCGTCTGCTGAATTTTGTACAATGCATGCTAAGCGTTAAGAATAGATACGGTAGTTTGCATGCTATGCTATTTTTTTTTATTTATAAGCAGGATTCATCGGGGGCATTTTAGTGCTTCATCGTACGGCAACTAAATTCTAAAACGAAGTACTAGATTGCGAAAACAACCAAAGGTTTCGTTAAAAGTACACGTCTAACCAGTTCTGAGTGTTCAGGATTCGCCACAGTACTCTTTACGTTCTCTTTATACAGTCGAACCTCGTTATCTCGAACCCGCTTATTTCGAATTACCGCTTATCTCGAAGTGAAAATCTGGTCCCTGTTTTAACATGAAACTATGACAACAGGTAACAAAATAATGTGGAAAAGAGGAGAAATTGCTCCTAAGGAACAACTTCTCCTCTTTACCACATTATTTTATATATATATTTCTAACTTCAGGAGTCAAATTACATATTCATTTGTTAAATGTTGTTGTTCAATTTATTGTTTTCCTCACTCCCTCAACTCTGATATGTCGAGGTACGGATAACTCGAAATGTTTCATTGAGTCCCTTGGAATTCGAGATAACGAGAGTCGACTGTAAATCGTTTTGGTAGTCGTGTTATCGTCGTGAAAACGAACACGGTGTTTCACGTTTTGGTAACGTTTATTAATTTTGCAAACAGCTGATTAGATACCCCCACCCCTCTAATTCTCCTCGGCCAATCAATTACCTTGAAACGCAAAAACAAACGCACATAGCTAATTGTGACTATTATTTTACAATATGTAACATAAATTGGACAGACTTAAAAGGTAGAGGGATAATCTCTCCCATCACGAAAACATTGCCTATATAATTTTGACCCTCTTAAACTCCACTCAAATTAGCGCTTTTTTATTCATTACTACTACATCTTATGTATTATCCAATTACTCTTTAAGTCGACGGTGAAAGTCCTGATCAGAAAGTGCAGATTCGCAGGCTGATCTGGGCTTTCGCTATCCGCACATTACACGCGTGCGCAGGTTTCATGGTGCAGTTCATATATGACCGAATAAATGTTTCTGTCGTAGATCTAAAATGGAGTACCCCGACATATATCCATCTCAATTTTTCGGCCGAGGGAAAATTACGGACCTTAAGAATGCCTTAAATTTTACTGAAAAAATCAAAGTCTGTTAATCACTTTGCTTTCCAATCATTTAGTGGAATGGTTACAGATTGCGGTTGGGGTATTCTTGAAGGTTTGAACTGTAAATATACAGAGCTGATAAGTGACATTCGGTTTTTCTCTCTAGGTCAATATAATTAATAACAAGAGCACAAATAAATATGTAGTGACATATACGAATAGACATCATGGTGGTTTTACTATTCAATGTATGTAGTAAAAAACATAAACATGCGAAAATAAAGATCATCAGTATTGAATGTGCAATATTTTACTATCACTCTGGGAACTAGCCTAGCTACTAGGCCAATATATAAGTATGTTTGTCACTTTTTGTTTACTTATTATTTTTATTTTCATTTACATTCTACTTTTTGATTCAATGTTTAGCTAGTCTATGGGTGAACTTTTCTTCTGTGGTTGTCTCTGAAATATATTAGAAATCCAGACCATATTATCTATAGACTAGCCACAGAGCTCAATAAGCCAAAATATATATATATATGTATATTTCTAAGCCTTGGGCAAGGCTATCTGGGAACATACGAGTACCACACGTAAATTTTACCCACACTATTAATCAATGTACTGTATACATAGTTTCTCCAGTACGAACAGCTGACTGTTTACTGACCATGACGTAGCTTGGGATCCCCATATTGTGCGTTGAAATTTCAAAATTTCCACGTGTGACGTAATGGTAAGTAAACATTCATACGCGAGATACTGAAAATGCATAGCATGGACATCCAAACCTAGGCCATTGTCCGTACACAGTCATCGTTTATACTCTAAATGATATATCTGTAGAATGTATATGAGCCAGTGCACAGCATTTCCTACAAGATTAAATGTGCGCCCAGCGAAGACTTAGATCAGACTGCGCATTCGCGCAGTCTGATCAGAGTCTTCGCTGGCCGCATGAAGATGATTTGATGCCTTAGCTATCCACAAAAAGCACAACGAAGACTCTGATCAGACTGCGCGAATGCGGAATCGAAGGCTGATCTGAGTCGTTGCTGGGCGCACACGCAGTCTTGTAGGAAATTCTGTGCCATGGATTGTAAAATTTTCATAGAAATATATTCTCAGATGGCTTGATATTTTCTTCGTCGTATCTTTGAGCACGTAAATCCAAATCCATCCTGAAAAACAGTATACAAGTAAAAGTATCGCATTCTAAATATTTGAACAAACAGATCTAAGCAAATAGTGTAGACCCTGATCAGATCCCGCAACATGCGGGATATACACTATTTGCCAACCATTCAGAGTCTTCACTGCTTGCCAATCATCCAGTAGTTTTTGTTTCGGCACACCAACAGGCAGTGGAGTGAACATGTTCAGGACAAGAATGAGACTTATGATATTCGTTGCACGAATTTAGTCGTGGGGACGATGTAACGAGAAAACTGTAATTATAGAAGTAAACGATCTAAGAATAACTTGTGAGGTTCAGATAAAAATGTCAGTTGTTATTGCACGAATTTCATCATGTCATTTTACTTAGAATTCTAGTCTTCACGTGTTTGTATAGCTAATCATGCAGATATAAGAGTCCCAAAGCTCCGTTATTATAAGAACAAGTCGTTCATTTCATTCCCCTATAAAATTACAATTAATCCAAGCCTAAACTAACTACATGCTATTGTAATAAATATATGCGTTCGTCATATATATAAGGATATGCCTTTGCAGAGTGGAATTCACAGTAAAATGGAATGAAAAAAATCGTGCACCAAAGAACTGACATCTGCAGACTGGATTCACTTAGATACGAGTCGTATAAATGTATATTTATTTATTTTGGAAGCTATCAATTTAGGATTATTGCATGCATAAAATGAGATTATTCGAAATAAAATAAACGTTTCAGCATGTATTAAAGGGGTTGTACAGTCGACTTTTGTTATCTCGACTTCGCTTATCTCGAAGTAAAATACTGGTCCTTGTTTTAGCATAGAAAGCCAACAACAGATAACAAAATATTGTGGAAATGAGAAATTCATCCTTTTTTCACAATATTTTCAATATCTCTAATTTCAGGAGTTAAATTGCATATTCATTTGTGAAATAATTTTCCTCAATTCTACAACTCTGATATGCCGAGGTACGGATATCTCGAAAATTTTAGACAGCCCCTTGGACTTCGAGATAATGAGAATCGACTGTATGTAAATAGATATCACCATTATTATTCAGAAATATTGTCAAATATTTGTACCGTTATCAAGTGTACAAGACGAGCCCAATTGTTTTATACTCTTGACAATCAATACAAATATCCACCCCCACCCCATATATATATCTGTTCTAATCCACAGCTTAACAATACTTTCCGATTAAGAAAAGACTAAGAAAAATAAAAGCAAAAAAGAAAACTTTGTTTCGTTTAATGCTTAGTTCTTAGTTCATATGAGTCGAAGGCTCACGAAGGCAAATTTGTTCAAAATGTGCAGCATTGTTGTTGTGGGGCATTGACTACATAGGGTTTTGGGACAGATCCATCCACAAGGGGAAAAAACTATTTTCTTGTAGAGTAGATCCCTTTCAGAATGTTGACAGAAAGAGATACTTCCCGCGAAAATGTATCAGTTTTAATATTAAAGGAGGGTTTGGACGGATAGCTGATCAAATGATTTCATTCTCAAACATACCTTTATCAATCCCGGCAGCGAGGCCCATAAGGCAACGTTAGGAATAACAGCTCGGCCCGATTCCTTACGATGCAACTTGTTAAATAAAATTCCGACCACAATGTATACAAAAGCAAGGCTCATAACGCTGAAATATACAATATTAAAAATATATATGAAGATACTCAGGAAATGTCATAATGAAAAAGTACAGTCCTGAAAAGGCACTAAAAGAATGAAAAATGACAAACAAAAAAAGGTAGGAGAAAAGTCTAGGGAGTGCCACAAACACAAACCGCAGCCCTTCTCAGACACCAAGAGGAAGAGGAAACCGACAAAACCAAACAAACACAAATCGAACAAACGTACGAAAAGCACTAAGATTAGCTCTCTTTTCCCCAAGCGAGGTAATCGCAATGCTAAAAGGACTAAAAAACACAAAAACAAAATAACACAAGGTAAGACATAAACCAAATCGCCTCGTAGAATAAAACTCAAAGCAACAAAGAGTAAGACTAACACCGAGTTCACCGCCTTAGAACGGTCAGTAGAGTAGAAAAAAATGTAAGATGATAGTCTAGGGAGTGCCACAATCACAAACCGCAGCCCTTCCTAGACACTAAGATGAAGAGGAAACCGACAAATCCAAGCAGCACAAATCCAAGCTGCACAAATCGAACAAACGTACGAAAAGCACTAAGATTAGCTCTCTCTTCTCCAAGCGAGGTAATCGCGATGCTAAAGGACTGAAAAACACAAGGACAAAATGACACAAGGTAAGACATAAAACAAATCGCCTCATAGAATAAACCACAAAGCAACAAAGAATAAGACTAACACCGGGACCACCGCCTTAGAACGGCCACCGGGAGGTGGGGGAGGGGGGAATAAAGCACTTTTACAGCTAGCCAACTTCACCCTGGGTCCCGATGCTACTCTTAATACAGAAATACATAAAAATTCGGTTCGCATAAAGGTTCCCAACTCAGTCAATGCATCAAAGCGAAAACAAAAATCAAATTAATCACCCAAACAAATGCTACATATGAAACCACAAACACGCAGACAAAGAATAACTACAACAAAGGAAGAACCTTGGAACGGTCAGTAGAAAAAAACACTAAGGAACCTAAACCAATTTCACATGCGCGAAACCTCACCCATCACGAAAACTATATAATTTTGACCCACTTAAACCCCACTTTTATATAGAAAAACTGGGGTTTACAGGGGTATACCTTATTTTCTTATTTCTGCTCAAAAAACATATATTATGGATACTAGTTAGAACCGCCTTGGTGAGGCGGTTCTAACGAGTACCCACAATCTATGTTTTGAGCAGAAATATGAAAACTACCAGAATTTTTCTCAGTGAAACACATATAATCAAAAACAACTGTAATGATGAAACAAAGCAAATACAGTCGAACCTCGTTATCTCGAACTCGCTTATTTCGAATTACCGCTTATTTCGAAGTGAAAATCTTGTCCCTGTTTTAACATGAAACTATGACAACAGGTAACAAAATAATGTGGAAAAGAGGAGAAATTGCTCCTAAGGAGCAATTTCTCCTCTTTTCCACATTATTTTATATATATATATTTCTATCTTCATGAGTCAAATTACATATTCATTTGTTAAATGTGGTTGCTCAAGTTATTGTTTTCCTCACCCTCTCAACTCTGATATGTCGAGGTACGGATATCTCGAAGTGTTTCAGTGAGTTCCTTGGAATTCGAGATAACGAGAGTCGACTGTACCTCAATGGCGATTGGAAAAAAAAACACAAATAAGACCATGATGAACCCGACCAAAGAAATTGATAGTCAGGCGTAGACCATCTGAAACATATTAAAGAGGGAGCTGTCATTTACTCTGCCCACCCATCACGAAAACATGTCTATATAATTTTAACCCCCTTAAACCCCACTTTTATATAGCAAAACTTGGGTTTTCAGGGGTATACATTTTTTCTTATTTCTGCTCAAAAACATAGATTGTGGGTACTCGCTAGAACCGCCTCGCTGAGGCGGTTCTAGCGAATACCCAGAATCTATGTTTTGAGCAGAAATATGAAAAATATCAGAGTTTTCTATCTGAAAATTTTCAGTTTTTGGAGGTGAAATTTTCTATATATTTGAATAGGCGTGTTTTTATAATGCGTAAGTGCATTACAAAACCTACAATAAGATTCGTGCGACCAGCGAAGACTCAGACGAGCCTGCGCATCTTCACAGTCTTCTCTGATCATGTGTGCCTTCTACAGCCTCCGGGCTATGAAAAGAGGAATGAACAAGAACCCTTGCCATACTGAGTGGATGTACAGGCTAATCTGAGTCTTTTGCTGGTCACACAGGTCTTGCTGTAGATTTTGTCGTGTACTTGCTGAATTCATAGTACTTAGCAAGCAGCGAAGAACCACCAGATACATGTAAGATGTCTTCTAAAAAAGCATTTCATGAGGATCCAAACTTTATTGTCTAATCTGATTAAGTTTCTTATTGAAATATAATTGATTCTGGTTAACTCAAAGTCCCCACGTCGAGATCTGTTGGTTTGATAACAGTTGTTTGAGGTAAAATGGATTAAATGTAAGGAAATGTTGTGAACTAACCTAATCTTGCTTTTTTATTTAGTTTGACTTAAGCAGTGGTTTGAGTGATCAGTGTTTGAGCCAACGAGAGTCAACTGTAATGATTTTACAAAGTTAGAGCGGCCGATATTAGTTATTCTAATATTTGATAGTTCATGTTTATTTGTTTTTTGGAATTTTGACAGAAAACAAATAAACAAACAACAGATGTAAAATAAAAAGCGCGTCATGCTGAAAAATTAAATGCCACGCCCAGTTCTACTTATCAGCCTATCGGATTGCTTGATCTAGGTTTTTTTTTTTATACAAATTCATATACTGAATAACAAACAGTGTAGATCCAGGTCAGTTGGCTTCTGGATCTACGCTGTTTGTAAAGGCAGGATATATTCGTGCTCAGCAGGACAAGGATTAAAATTTGAATACTTCATCAGTTATATTCTGTTTCGTATCAGGCTGAAATCTGCATATTCAGTGAGCAGGACTAATGCATTTTGCATGCACGATGCCCGCGACCAATGGAAAAGTGTTTACTCAAACCGGATGGTCAGGATAGACAGATAGGGTAATAATGCAATTATAAACTGACGTCTCCAGCAAGAAAGATGATTCTTGGAAGATAACTGTGTTTATAACCTTTAATACTATATCATTTGTTGAGGTGTATATATTTGCGTGAATACATGTACATCACTAAAACAAAGACATGAAAACTATTCTGTTATTTTGCATTTTTGCATGTACGAAAAAGGAGAGAGTGGAGACATATTGCGCAGAATATGTATTACCATATCATAGTTTCTTCTACATATTCGGACAGAACTGCATGAGCAAACAATGTAAACCCATATCAAACGCCGCCGAACGCGGCGTCTGATCAGCATCTGCATTGTTTGTCTCACATCCTGTAGTTTTTTTAGATTCATCAACAGACAGAGAAATGTACTTGTATGTTTATTGTCTGTCATGGTCTGTTTGCTCTTTCTCTTGATGTCATTGGTGGGCTGTGTTCTGTGATTGTGACTCTTCCTGGATATACAGGTGACTCTCGTTATCTCGAATTCCAAGGGACTCTCTGAAATACTTCGAGATATCCGTACTTCGGCACATCAGATTTGCAGAACTGAGGAAAAACTAATTCGATTAACCACATTTAACAAATATATGTGTAACTGGACTCTTGAAATTCGAGATATATTGAAAAAATTGTGGAAAACAGGAGAAATTGCTTTTTTGGAGCAATTTCTCCTCTTTTCCACAATATTTTGTTACCTATTGTTAGCTTTTCATCTTTAGGCAGAGACCAGATTTTCACTTCGAGATACGCGGTTAATCGAGATAAGCGAGGTCGAGATAACGAGAGTCAACTGTATTTTATACTACTGTTCAAGTTTATGACACATGCGGTTCAGTTAATCATCACGAAAACACGCCTATTCAAATATATAGGAAATTTCACCTCCAAAAACTGAAAATTTTCTGATAAAAAAAACTCATATTTTTCATATTTATGCTCAAAACATAGATTGTGGGTACTCGTTAGAACCGCCTCGTCGAGGCGGTTCTAACGAGTACCCTCAATCTATGTTTATGAACAGAAATAATGAATACCCTGTAAAACCTAGTTTTACTATATAAAAGTGGGGTTTAAGGGGGTCAATATTATATAGGTATGTTTTTGATCTTATAATTCATCTAAATACGTTGTATCAGAATACTAGTGCCAAAATCATTATACACATCCCAGCAGTCTAAACAGGAAATTCACAGTTCTATAAAAGAGGCTTCGATACTTAGAATCTCTTGGCAAGAAGGGCGAGTTGCGTAAGGCTAGCGCTACAGAACGCGTTGTGGCAAACGGCTATGCAACGCTGTGTTGCTAATATGAGCTTGTTGACGCTACGTATCGTACCCGAAGCTGCCTCACAAAAAACACTTCTGAAGCGGACCGCTGTATAGTAGCAAACCGCAACTAAATTTCGACAATACTAGTAACAGCAAGCTCAAAATGTTGGATGCAATGTTTTGAACATTTCTGATCGCCAAGGACGTTGACATACATTTGTGTGGTTGTAAATGGAAGTTCTAATCAGAAAATATAAAATTTATAATTACTGAAAGTTGGGGAACATGATAACGGGCCATTTTGTACATTTTCTTGACACGTATCGTTGCGTATCATGGCCAAGTCGCAACAACGCGCTATACAAAAGCATAATACATAAGCAACGTTCGCCTAACCTGGGCTTTCGGTGCTCGCATAATTTGCAAGTAAATAATAAAACCTACATAATAACAAGTATCCATCCTGCGCTGAGATTTGCCTCGACCGTTACTTTTGGTCCTTCTGTTGGTCCTCCTGTAGGTTGAACTGCACTAGGACATACTTCCTTTGACGTTATTGAAAAACTCTGTAAGAATAAAAGAAGCCGTAACATGAGACAACCATCAGCTTTTTATGTGCATGTACATACATTGTATTTCACAAGAAATACATGTGGAATATTTTAAAATCTATATTCAAACAACGTTCTGTTTCTAGATAATTTAAGCATTTTGAAAGGGAGAAAACTCATTTTTAAATTAAAAAAGATGAATGAATTTAAATCAAATAAACTTCTTGTCCTTTTTTTTCTCACAGTTATCGTGTTTTCTGAACAAATCTAAATACTTTATTTGTGTGTATGATTTACTGGTTGTTGGAGTTTATAACGGTTTTAAGACAACCGTAATTTTATTGAAAACAGAACAAGCATACAATTGTTGGATATATTTAGGCCTTTAGTTTAACATTTATGCAGTGAAGCCGAGCAGAAACGTGTGTGAGTGTGCATATGTACGCAGATGTACGCATATGTAACACACGGCAAATTTAATGTGTTACCTTTGCGTACAACTCTACGCATATGTAACGTGTAGACAAGTTAGTGTGAAGCGTTCGTATCACATGTATGCACCATACACATATGTAACACCTGTTCATGACATCAAGTAGAAGTCACTATTTCGGAAACGATTTCTGTGACCTATTTGTTTCTTAGTATGCATGTTTTTTTTTTGGCACACGGCGCTACTTACTAAAGTAATGTTTTGGCATCAATATTATGTAGAACAAACGTTTATGTTCAATGTAATATGTAACGTGTATTATTATAAAAAAACAACAACAAAACTTCTAATTGTTCGGGTTTGTTATCTGTATATTAAGCATTGTTAATGTATATAAATATTGCAACCACTTGATATGCATGATTTCCCAGGTAGAAAACGTCTATGTTGCTAATAGCTTATAACTGAAACTTCTATTTGCCAAAATCATTTTTGAAGTGTGGTAATGTTCTTTTCAACCCCTTGCAGGGATATACAGTCGAACCTCGATGGCTGGAACACCGATGGCTCGTTTACCATGGCTAATTCGAACTCGTTTTTGAGAAATTCTTTCGATAGCTCAAGAAAACAAAATATTTAAGGATTTTTTTTATTTTATCGTGAAATTGTATGTTGTGTGTACTCATTAGAATCGCCTCATCGAGGCGATTCTAATGAGTACACTCAACATACAATCACTATGTAGAAAATCGAAAAATCTCTAAATTATCGCTATTTTCTTCCTGAACTGGTGCCATGATTAACCCTCAGTGGCTCGAACTACCCGTGTCTCGAACTAAAATCCATGGTCCCAAATCCATGGTCCCAAAGATGTTCGAGCCATTGAAGTTCGACTGTAATAGGACCCTCATCCGAATTGTAGCTGAAGCATTAAGGATCTTGTTAGTGTTTGGTGTAAATGATATTACTGGTACACTAATGTTGTTACTGGCTCGAACTACCCGTGTCTCGAACGAAAATCCATGGTCCCAAAGATGTTCGAGCCATTGAAGTTCGACTGTAAAAGGACCCTCATCCGAATTGTAGCTGAAGCATTAAGGATCTTGTTAGTGTTTGGTGTAAATGTTATTACTGGTACACTAATGTTGTTACTGGCACACTAATGCTATTACTTGTACACTAATGTTGTTATGGTACACTTTAACCGACATTATCTTTTGTTCTGACTGTAGAAATCTGCCTTAAGTGTACATACGCTTGTATATGAGCCGTGTAATGAAAGATAAAACAACAACAACAAAAACAGCATTAGTAACATGAGAGCAGTGTAGACCCAGATTAGCCGTCAAACTGCTATTATAACATCTGATCAAGCTTTACACCATTTAGTGTTATATGGGACAAAATGAGTGGCAAACAGTGTAGATACTTATTAGTCGCTACGTCCGGTCTACACAATGAGACTGTATCGATTTTTCTTTGTAATTTTATAAGATGTAAAGATTTCGTATTATTTGCGCACGTGTTAAATTCGATATGTGGCACTCATACACATATGTATTCGTATACGTGACATATGCACACCATCACGAAAACATTCCAGTTTTTTATGGTGAAATTTTCCGTATATATTTAAATAGGCGTGTTTTCGTAATGCTCACAAACGTTTTCAGCGGAAAGCCAGAGCTAACGCATCATCAACAGAGCTTTCTTCCACAGATCTCTTTTTTTCTATCTGCAACAGGCAGCTTAGAGCTAAGATTGGTCTTATCTGCCATCTTAGAACACACAAACAATAACACTTTACGCATTTGGTGAAGACTGATTATTGTCAGTAACGACAGACGAACTTATATAATACATTGTACAAATGTTCGCGTTGTATTATATGTGCGATTTTCAGCATCATAAAGAAACGAATAACTGAATATTCTCGAATAAGTTAGTTGTAGTGATCAGGGCATGTAAATAAAGACGCTTTGCAATAACAGCCTGTCAAGCAGCAGCAGCAGCAGCAGCAACAACAACAATAATAATAATAATAACAACAACAACAAAATAAAACAAAAAACAAACATTAAGAAAACAGTTTAATACAGTAAAATGCCTCGATATTTAATATTATAATGTAAATGAGCAAGTGCATGACAAAACCTTTAAAATGGCATGTGCGCTCAGCGAAGACTAAGAACAGTTTTAGCATCCACCCAGTCTAATCAAAGTCTTCGCTGTCCGCATGAAGAAAGCTTTGGTCCATAGTTACTCATTGAGCTCATATGCATGTTTTCGTGATGTATAGTAGCTTCATACAAGGCGCAGTTTTTTTCAACAGAAAAAGTGGCCGCTATTGGTCTTATTTTTACAGAAGGATATATGTTGCGGGTACTCATTAGAAGCGTCTCAGCTACTACTGTCCTCGATACTCCTCTTCTACTTACATAGGAAGGCTGTCCAGGCGGATCCTCTCCATTCACAACGTATTGTGGGGTAGTTGCACTAGGATCACATATATAGGTCACAGTGGAAATTCTGAAGGGAAAATGAGCCGAAACAAATATTAAGAGATATCGAGGGTTGATCGCAAGACTGTAGCAAGTCAGATGGTTGTTTTCTCCAATACTTAATCTCCTCACCATGAAGGCGTTATGAAGATTACAACATTTCTTTCTGTAAACAATGGAAATTTAGGTGTCATTGCTCGTATGAGCAATGGCACCGAAATTTGCATTGTTTACAAAGGGGTCAAAGGTGAAGTTAGCTAGCTGTAAAAGTGCTTTAAATCCCCCGGTGGTTTGCTCTACCGACCGTTCTAAGGCGGTGGTCCCGGTGTTGGTCTTACTCTTTGTTGCTTTGTGGTTTATTCTACGAGGCGATTTGTTGTATGTCTTTCCGTGTGTCATTTTGTTCTTGTGTTTTTCAGTCCTTTTAGTATTGCGATTACCTCGCTTGGGGAAGAGAGAGCTAATCTTAGTGCTTATCGTACGTTTGTTCAGTTTGTGCTTGTTTAGATTTGTCAGCTTCCTCTTCCTCTTGGGGTCTGGGAAGGGCTGCGGTTTGTGATTGTGGCACTCCCTTGACGTTTCTCTTTCCATTTTTGCCCCTAAACAAGGGTTTCAAAAATATGTTTGAGTTACTACAGTCTTGCGTTCAACCCTCGATGTATGGTTCGCGCCATGCGCAAATGTTTCAGGCATATGCGGACAGCAAAGGCCCGGATCAGTCTGCACATCCGCGCATGATTAAACTTTTCACTTTCAGATGAAAGAATAATTGGTTTAGAGTTGACCCTTTTCAATAGAGCCTTAGTGTGCAGGAAAGCAAACACGATGTGACTAAATCACCCCTTTTTGTTTGTGTTGAGGTTTTATGGTCCAGTCAATCCAATGGGTCATGTCGAGCGCGATCAGTTTACCTAACCACATTTTTATTGGACAGGCTTAGTCCTCTAGGTGGTTAACCAATATCATGCACATTCTTTCGCCAGAAAAAATCTCCTTTGTAAAGAACGCATACAAATTGCATAAATTCTGCAATGTATATTCAGCCACATTTAAAGGTGACTAGACCATATGCGGACTGTGCAAAATCAGTTAGTCTTGCATACAGTCCCACAAAGGCCGCTATTGATAATTCTACAGCTTTTTCAAATTATTCTGTAAGCGGACGGATAAGGCCCTGATCAGACTGCGCGAATGCGCAGGCTGATGAAATAACAACTTTACTTGACATGACCCAGTCATTAATATAGGGATCAAACATGATTTTTCATGCATTAAAATTCGCCAGGTCCCGTGGGAGGTGTTGAAAACCGAGGCCGAAGGCCGCAGTTTTCAACACCTCCCAAGGGACCTGGCGAATGTTAATGCATTGAAAAACCATTATTGCATAAAAATTAAAAACATTTGCTACATTTCGCGTTATATATTGCACTATTTTGTTTCGCCATTTCACTGATGTCTCGCGAACGCAATTTCCACGGACTATGCTCGTTCAAGGGCCGAGCACTACACATCTCGTGACGGCAGCATTTATGTGGCCCCGGTACAGGCATATTGAAAGTTGCGTAGCCGTGCATTAACAGCGCGTGAATTGCCTTGTTAATACACGGCTTTTCGCCGGTTAATGCACGGCTGTTAATAACGTGCGGCACTGCTTTTTATGCAATAAATAAAATTTATAAAGGTTGTCCATGGAAGCACTGAACACATAGAAGAACAAATACCGGAGTTTCGATTCAACTGAAATTCTTCATATGACATCATTGCAGTTTGCTGGGTTGCTAACGCCCTTACCCCGCAGCACCGGCTTAAGCAGAATCCGATTATCAAAGATACCATGATGGGTCCAGCGATCTCACGGAAAACAATAAAAAAATGTGAAAACTGCATTATGATGAAATACGGTTAAGGTAACATTTTACATGTACGACCGCCAGTTTGTTATGAAGTTTTATTTTGAAAACAAAGAACTGTTTTTGTTTAACGCATTTATGCCTTGCGTCCCATAAAAGGGACACTGGCAAACAGTGTAGACCTAGATCAGACGCCGTAGAACGCATCCTCTGATCAGGATCTACACTGTTTGCAATAAATACAGGATTTTCTATAAAACAAGGTAATAATAAAAAACTGACCCTAAAAATTGAAATGTACCGGTCCAAAATGATAAGGTAGAAGAGTCTACTCGACATGAATGGGTTAACCAATATTATTCGTTCTAAGAAATAACAATACATGTTTATAACGAGCTTAAGGGACCTGCGAAGCAGGTCGTCACCTGCGCAGCAGGATGCGAAGCTTAAGCTCGTACTATAGGTATCGTGAGTCTTTCACATATTATGCAGAAGAATTCGTATGCGGCGGTTGAATGTTTTCCCAAATCTACAGCGGAGTTTATCGGTTGAACCCGAAAACCAATGCTAATTTATGTCCGTTGCCAGCCTGGTTTCCGAAAAATATGATGATCAGATACGCTCCGCTGCAAACATGGAAAGCCAGTCAGCCGCCGCAAGCGATCTCATTGGCTGTAATGAATCGTATAGCAAATGAAATAGAAGGATACATTTTCTACGACATTAACACGGATAAATGCGTGACTGATCTTTGCTTTAGCCGCCATATTTAATTTGTGACTTCTCTCGCATTAAACAACATTTTCGCGTATTTAAGTGTAAATACTGAAGTTTTGCCGTAGAAAACGGATTACATTCCTACAGTACATATCAGGAATTATGCATGGAGAAGAATTTATGGCTGACAACATGATAAAGGTAGGATATGCGGTGATTTCAGTTGACTGGCGATCAGCAGCTGATCGTTCGCGGTATAGCTAAAAGGATAAATCAAGTTTTTTGTTTTCTTTTTTTTTGACAAAATCAGCCTATAAAAATAATTTTTCGGGGTATATGCATAATTTCTTTTTACTATAAAACCAAATATTTATTTATACACTTGTAACAGGTGAAAAAAAAAATATGCCAAAACCAGGGATAGAACCCGGGCAGTCCGCGTGACAGGCGGACACTTTACCACGTCGCTATAAAGGCCGACTTGTACCAGAAAGCAGTACAAGAGTGTCATATACCTATACCCGGTGACACACTAATGTACAAAATTTCATGGGAAAAAAAATGTTCGATGTTGTGTACTTTTCCTCAGTCCTATACATTGAGAATATTATGGAAAAAAGGAGAAATTGCTCCAAACCTCATTTTCAAAATATTTTGTTACCTGTTGTTTGATTTCTATGTTAAAAAAGTGACCAAAGTTTCACTTCAAGATAAGCGGTCATTCAAAATAAGCGATGTCGAGATAACGAGAGTCGACCGTGTGCTTCATTTAGCAGAATGATGAAAATATAGCCTGAATACCAAGCACTACACGCACCAAAGCAGAAAAAAGGAAATATAACCGGGATCAGCAGCTTACCTCATACCATCGTCGGACACGTACTGTCCAATTACATTTGTTCCGTCGTAACGAAATGTCACTTGGTAAGTGTCACCGATGTTATAGTAAATTAAGTTATTGATGTCCACCTGACAGCCCTGTAAAAGATGTTTTGAATTCTTGTTTAACGGTCATTTTTGTCTTCCAGAGAAAAGGAGAGAAAATATACATAAAAGACGGTCCCTTATCATTACAAATTGAGCCGGTGCACAGCATTATCTACAAGATTGCATGTACGCCCCACGAGGACTCAAATCAGCCCGCGCATCAGCGCAGTCTGATCAGAGTCTTTGCAAGTCACTCTGTGCATAGTCAAGGATCTTAAGCGTCAAGTGGTGAAAGCTGATCAGCCTGTGCGCATGCGCATTCTGATGTGAATCGTCGCTGAGCGCACATGCTGTGCCCCGGCTTAAAGGTATTATCAAACCGTATTTACCTTTATGTTTTATTCACATCAACAGGAAGGATCATTTCCAGGGGGGAGGCAAACCCGACTAAATTGTTTTGCCTTTTCTGAAAAGGTGTATCCTCTAAACGGAACAACTTGGGAGCAAACTCTTTTCTTTTAGAGCATATCCATTTTCAGAAGGGGTTTAATGAACAACAAAGCACACAGGAAGTAAAAAAATATGTTGTCTCCCAGCTAGCATCCTTTATAAATATATAGCGGGCCGTTATCGGCCCGTCAGCTATCCTGACGGGCCAATAACGGCCCGCTATAAGTTTATAAAGAATGCTTACTGGGTTCCTTTGTAAGAAATGGTGGAAAATCTATCAAATATATCCGGTTCCCTTAACTACTTGTCCTGAAATTTGAAGGGTTTTTTTTCCTACCTTTTATTTTGTCTGGAAATTGTTAGAGGAGTGGCAGTGTACATTCTAATCAGATGCCGCATTCTGCGGTGTCTGATTAGAATCTACACTGTTTACGTAGACCTGTCTGTGCGAATGCTTAGTGTAAACTACGGAACTCATTAAATTCGCGAGGGTTTTTATTTACACAAATTGACATACTGAATAGTATGGATTCCAATAAAAAATAAACAATTAATTTTATATAAGAAGACAGTTTGGACATGCATGTATATAAACAACTGTATAGCAGATATGCATTCATTGCATTTCGCGAAAACGGACATGTTTCTACGGAAACCCAGTTTATACTTAACACATTCCAAGTAAACAAAATCTTGCATATTCAGATTGACATCAAAGAAAAGAAAGAAATTACTGTTCACAACAGAAACCAGAATATTTATTCTTGCATATCAGATAAAACAAATCCCGGATTTTACGTTGGTGTAGAATATAAGAAACCACCATGAGTGTCCATGCAGGATATGGAAATCTCACCCGAGGGGTAGGAATTTCAACCAGAACGAGACTTGTCGGGTCCCTGATTGAAAGTCCTACCCGAGGATGAGATTTCCCTCTCCTGCATGGATTGGTTCATGATAGATTCTTGTTCTCCCATCTTTAAGTGGATTGTTCCTAGGACCAGCATGGTCATGTGAGATAGAGTTTCTCACATGGGCAAAAAGCTTATCACATATTGGCAAAGGTGGGAGAAAATTCTTTTCTCCCACCTTTGTCAATATGAGATAGGCTTTTTGCCCATGTTAGAAATTTCTATCTCAGAGTAGAAACAAACACCATAACCCAGTCCAGGCAGGCAAGGAGGGGTAAGGATTTCAATCAGAGACGAGGCTTGCCGTAATGACGTCACTAAATGTCACTGTATTGTCATCAAAATATGGCGGACATCTGCAATCAATGTGACTGCATTATCAGAAACTCACTTACAGAATTAAAGGTATGCAAGAAAAAGAATCTATCATGTGTGTGAGAGATAGATAGAAAAATCCATCCCTTGGGATCACAGTTTGGCATCAATCGGCAAACCTCTTGATGCTAGACAGTGACCCTTGGGGCGGATTTTCTATCTACCCCTCACACTCATGAAATATTCCTCTCATGTGCATATGCAACTATGCAGCCAAAAGTGACAATGAGGCTGTTTTTTTCTGCAATCAAGGGAGCGTACCCTGTCTCACATACCTGTGAATATGGGGTTGAGAAATCACTGTGCTTTCTTTTCAGCGGCAAAATTGATTCCATATCGGTACCCATGTGTGATACGCTTTGATTTATACCTGATAGCTCACACTCGACATTGACGTCACGACGTTCCAAATGATTATCGGATGATGTCGGCTTTCTACGTTAGCGGCGGTAGATTGTTAAATGGCGATTCAAAATTTTCAAACGCTTGTAACTTCTTTATTTGTGAATAAAAAACATCAAGTGTGAGTCTCCATTGTCTTAGTTGAAATAAAATGAACATTATGGTAACAAAATAAGTTACCCAAAATCTATGCTTTTTAGCAGAAATAAAAAAATAATGTATACCCTATAAACCCCAGTTTTACTATATAAAAGTGGGGTTTAATTGGGTCAAAATTAGTTTCCGTGATGGATTTGCCTATTTAGCGCATTAAAACAGATTTATGCAGTAAAATGTTGTAAGAAGTAATAATCGAACTGAAAAGCTGGTTTACAGACTGCAAAGTACTGAAATCTTAACAATGTATGCCCTAAAACCCCCTTTTTTCACTATATGCAATAGAAGAATATGGCGGTACACATAACATGGACGTCAATGAAATATGCCACAAACATGAAATATTCAGGAATGCCAATCCTGAGGATAATCTTTCACAATGATAATAAAAATGATGATAATAATAATAATAATAATAATAATAAAAAAATAATCGTGAAATATACTAAATGATAGAATATTAATGGAAAATCCGTTATTGTAACAGTTTATACTAAAATGAATGGCATTATACTGAAATCTGAAAAGAAAATGAATATCTTTACCTTACCGCTGCATTAAAACAAGTTCCTTCTGTAAATGCATAGCATGGATTGAACGAATATTGATAACCATCCGAGGCAAATTCATCTTTGATCCTGCAATTCAGTCAAAAAAAAAGAATGTTGAAATATGAGCCGGGATATAGCATTTCCCATTACGAAAACATGCCTATTCAAATATACTGAAAATTTTTCCACCAAAAAATGAAAATTTTCTGATAAAAATCTCTGATATTTTTCATATTTCTGCTCAAAACATAGATTGTGGGTACTCGTTAGAACCGCCTCGACGAGGCGGTTCTAACGAGTACCCGCAATCTATGTTTCTGAGCAGAAATAAGAAAAAAATGTATACCCCTGTAAATCCCAGTTTTACTATATAAAAGTGGGGTTTAAGGGGGTCAAAACTATATAGGCGTGTTTTTGTGATGCTATCACAGATCAGCCTGCGCAGACGCGTAGGCTAATCAGTCTTCGCGGTCCGCCTGAAGAGGTTTTAGACCCTTGGCTGGCCACAGAATGTCTTGCGAAGACTCTGATCAGGCATACCTCAGGTTTCGCTGGACGCACGTGCAATCTTTCTTCGGCTCATGTTAGCCAGAAGTTATATTTGTAAGTTATGCCGTTACGTTAATAATACCAGGTCCAGAGGTTATAAAACTTTTTTCATGCTAAACTCAGCTGAGCATAAAATTTGTCCAGCAAATAAATCTCATATTGCAGACAATTGCAAATTCTTTCTTGATAAACATAGCTAAGGATGAAATTTTCTCTAATAGATATATAAAATTGGCATTTTCATATTTATTAGCAGAGAAAATTCCATGCTCAGCTGAGTTGAGCATGAAAAAAGTGTTATAACCTCGGGCCTTGGTCTATGTTATGTGTACCACAAGGTTTCCCCATAATATAAAGTGAAAACAAGAGTTCGCAAGGGTCTACATTATTAGGATGATTTACAGATGTATGTAGCTTTTCTAACCAGCTAGTACAATTGATTTGTTTACTAGTACAAACACATTGAAAAGCTGTTTAAAAATGCGAAAATCTCGCTAATAATGCACATCCCCAAACACTCCTATTTTCACTTTATATTGTGGAGTAAAATGATGATACACATAAGGTTGTCTTGTTATCGTAATGAAAAGAGAAGCCGAAACATTCAAAAACATATCATATGGTAATATACTTTCTTGGACTAATAATCCGCCAGCAGCGTCATGGACCCAGTGGTTATACACGTAGAGTAAAAATAACCATGTCAAATTAAGTATTCCTGAAACACCTGCATTTCGGTTTTTAACTTCATCAGCAGCACCAGTTCTAACTCTAAAAGTTTAAAGATCTAGTTTCCAAAGTCAGCGAGTAGCCGCCACTTTTCATCATTTTTGCACGGCGCTTTACTCTGAAGAAGTAAATTTGCAAACAAGTTGCACATTTTATCTATCTATCTTCTGGTAGTGAGTCGATCAATTTTGATCATTATCTCAGGTTGGTGGGTGGGTGGCTAAATTTAGAATTTAGCATAAAAAAAATCTGGGTGGACCAATAAAACTATTTACAATCAGAAGACAGAGGCATGCTATCCACATGCCTCTGAACAAATTAATTTGTAAGGGATTTGAATTCCTCTGTGGTCTGAACTGAGACCACTGAGGAAGGGAGACTATTCCATTGTGGAATAGTCCTAGGGAAGAAAGAATTCTTCAGGGCATCACTATAGGCCTGATATCTTCTATACTGTGAGTCATGAGATGTCCTAGTTTGTCTCAATCCTGTTACAGGGGTCAAGTATTTGTCTTTATCAACGTAAACCATTCCCGAATGGATCTTATAGAAAAAGGTTAAAGAGGACTGCTCCCGGCGGGATTCCAGGGACGGCCATTCCAGAACGCAGCGCCTGATCATGGTCTGCACTGTTTGCTTAAATTACAGGAATTTTAGGGTTAATGGAAACAGTCTTTTTCCCGTTCAGGACTTTTTCCCAGCTTACACTCAAAGACATCGACCCACCAGTGCTGTCAGTGCTTTGATTTTTCCTAGAAATTTCTAAGAGTGGTTCTATAGGGTACAGCAAAGGCCCTGATCCCAAATCCGCACTCTGATCTGACTTTCTTTATTCATACAAATACAGTCGAACCTCAATAGCTCGAACACTGATGGCTCGTTTACCATGGCTAATTCGAACTCGTTTGAGAGTCCCTACGAAATTCATCCGATAGCTCAAGAAAACAATTATTTAGTGAAAGTTTCTTTTTTATGAAATTGTATGTTGTGTGTACTCATTATAATCGCCTCAATGAGGCGATTCTAATGAGTGCACACAACATACAATTATTGTGTAGAAAATGGAACAAAAATCCCTAAATTATCGCTATTTTCCTTCCAGACCTTGCACAATGGTTAACCCTCATTGGCTCGAACTACCTATTTTCTATGGTCCCAAAGATGTTCGAGCCATTGAAGTTCGACTGCAGCTCCAGATAAAAGGCGGTATCTATAAAATGAGCCAGCGCACGACAAAACCTACAATAACACCTGTGTGGCCAGAAAAGACTCAGATCAGCCTGTACATCCACCAAGTATGGCAAGGATTCTCTTTCATCCCTCTTTGGATAGCCTTGAGGTTGCGAAAGGCACATGCGATCAGCGAAGACTCTGACCAGACTGCTGACCGCGAAAGTCTTATTGTAGAAATTGTCGTGCGCTGGCTCAAATAGTTTTCTAATTTCTCCACAAAAATATTTTGTTTGTACTTATTAGAAGCGCCTCGGCAAGGTACTGTTAAAGAGTGCCCACCACGTATGATTTCTTTGAGAAATTAGGAAAATACTGTACTTTTTCGGTTGTGAAAAGCGTTTAAGCTGGAGGTATACATATACAATATACAGGTATTTTGATAAACAGGCCTCAGAAAACAATATAGACCCAGATCAGATACCACAGAACGCGGCGTCTATTCAGGGTCTGTGCTGTTTGCCCCTCATCTAGTAGTATTTTGGACTCATCAACAGGTAGTTAAATAAATTCATTGTTTGCTCCTCATCGCTTTTCTGTTGGTGTCCCTGGAAGGCTGTACTTCGAGAACATGTGTCTTGGATGCGCATCCGTATAATACGTTAAAGGTCTACGCTGTCCGAGTTCAGACATATTAGATACAGTCGACTCTCGTTATCTCGAATTCCAAGGGACTCACTGAAACACTTCGAGATATCCGTACCTCGACATATCAGAGTTGAGAGAGTGAGGAAAACAATAAATTGAACAACCACATTTAACAAATGAATATGTAATTTGACTCCTGAAGTTAGAAATATATATATAAAATAATGTGGAAAAGAAGAGAAATTGCTCCTCAGGAGCAATTTCTCCTCTTTTCCACATTATTTTGTTACCTGTTGTCATAGTTTCATGTTAAAACAGGGACCAGATTATCACTTTGAGATAAGCGGTAATTCGAAATAAGCGAGTTCGAGATAACGAGGTTCGACTGTATCTTCAATTCACTTAAGTCCTGAAAGTTGCCAATTGTATAACTATGAGATTGTTTCTCCCTATTTTAATCTGCCTTCAACTACCCTGTACGAGCTTGCGAAGCTAAGGTCGGCCCAGTCTTTGCCTTGTTGTTGTCTTCCCAGCTTATCGTCTACTTGTCCGTCTACGATCCCTTCAAATGAGTCTTGCAGAATTCTTTGCGATGTCAGAAGAATGTTAGATGTGACCATATAATCTGTATTTTTTTTTCTGGCGTAGTTTGCGGTAGAATCTCACTTCCAGACCGGGATTGTTTCTCGAATTATGCAATCCAAGTCCAAAAAAGGGTAAGAGACAAGTCCAGGGAGTGCAACAATCACAAACCGCAGCCCTTTCCTGACACCAAGAGGAAAGACAAATCCAAATAAGCGCAAATCAAAGAAACGTACAAAAGGCTCGAAGATTAGCTCTCTCTTCCCCAAGCGAGGTAATCGCAATGCTAAAACGACTGAAAAACACAAGAACAAAATAGCACAAGGTAAGACATAAACAAGTCTAACAGCGTATAGGAAGGTGGACATACGTATATATGCTAAATTTCGGAAGGAAGCCGGATGTTCTTCTCTTTCAATATTATCTTTACCTTTGTTAGAACCGCTGATTTCTTTTCTCGGAAATATAATCACCGTTGCCATTCGCCTGCTCTCCATTTCTTGTTACAGACTGTGATCATGGTATCGATCGTGGCTTCTACCCAAACTTGAATTAGTCCAGCTAGCATTCTTCTTAAATATGTGTCGGGCGTTATCGGCTCGACAGGATTCCTGCCGTGTAGATAATGATAGGATTCTTGTAGGTCTTATAATGGGTTGCTATGGATTTAAATAGAATGCTAGTTGGGGTGGTGGTGGTGGTGGCGGTGGTGGCGGTGGTGGTTGCGTGGAGGTGGGGTGGGGGGGGGAGGGGGAGTCTTTTGGTATGTTATCAACTCGAACTATCTTTCCATTCTTCAGTGTCTCACCTAAGTCATGTTACATTGGGCAGTAGTTCTGATCTAAATGAACATTCTAACATCAGCTTTGTGATTGTACAGCTCCAAATAGTACTCAGCCCATGAATTTAGAATTGCTTGTCCTTCAGTGAGGCATATTATAGTTTATCTTGAATCGCGGTAAACTTCTTGTTTTTTTTTTCTTTATTAGAACTTTCACCATTGGAGCCAGCGCATGACAAAACCTACAATAAGACTTGTGCGACCAGCGAAGATTCAGATCAGCCTGCGCATCCGCGCAGTCTGATCAGAGTCTTCGCTGATCGCATGGGCCTTCAGCAGCCTCCAGGCTATGTGAAGAGAGATAAACGAGAACCCTTGCTATACTGGGTGGATTTACAGGCTGGCCCGAATCTTTACTGGTCACACAGGTCTTATGGTACGTTTTGTCGTGGGCTGGTTTAATTGATAATTTTCTTTTGTGTTTTACCTGCTTAGGCATCCCTCAATATCTTGACATGGACTTTCAATCCAGTTCGTCTGTGTCTGCTTTCCTATTTTTGGGTTGCTTTGTATTTTTTGCCTCTTCTATTTCATTTTTCTGACTGTTGCATTTTTTTTTCTTTTATTATGTAACACGACTTGGGTAAGCGAGACAGATTGGAAATTGGAAAATAAAAGCTTAAGAGGGCTGCAGTTTTTTCAGAATTATCAAATTTATTTTGTCTCTCTTCAGAAGTGAAGTCTTTCATTTTAGAATAACATTGTTAAAAAGGCATTGTTGTGCAGGAAAGCAAACAGGAAGTAACAAATGTTGTCTCCCCTGTAACAGTTGGCGGGAAATCTAACAATGCGAACCAGATCCTCTTAAATAAAGTTTTCGCTTTATATAAAAATGGTTTAAGAAAGGGACCTTGTTGACCGATGACTTCATTACGAAAACACATCACGAAAACATGCCTATATAATTTTGACCCCCTTAAACCCCACTTTTATATAGTAAAACTGGGGTTTACAGGGGTATACATTATTTTTCTTATTACTGCATAAAACATAGATTGTGGGTACTCGTTAGAACCGCCTCGGCAAGGCGGTTCTAACGAGAACCCACAATCTATGTTTTGAGCAGAAATATGAAAAACATCAGAGTTTTTTTTTATCTGAAGAAATTCAGTTTTTTTGGAGGTGAAATTTTCCATATATTTGAATAGGCGTGTTTTCGTAATGAAGTCTCTTCAAGTATACTTAAAATTTTACCACCATAAAATGAAAATTTTCAGATAAAATTCTGATATTTTTTATCTGTCTGCTCAAAACATAGATTGCGGGTACTCGTTAGAACCGCCCACAATCTATGTTTTTGAGCAGAAATAAGAAAAATAACGTACACCCCTTTAAATCCGAGTTTTATGTCAATAGTATATAGGCATGCTTTCGTGATGTTCAAAATTACGGAAGAGTCTGGATACTCACAAAGGATCTCCCGTCTGAAGGCCTAAGTTATGCAAATCCATATCTCCACTATCATCGTCAAAAGTGCAGGAGCACTGGTCATTCTGTAAACACTCTTTTGACAGTACTGCCGAAGAATAATAAAGAATAAAGAAGAGAAACGCAATGCGTTTCCACTGACACAAATGACACAATAATTCAACCATTTTTGTAACGCAAAACACCATATATGTATTTTAAGGTGAAAATATATTTTATCTTTAGTTTTAGGTAAATGTCATGATAAACGTAATCTTATTGATGATGTTGTTGTATTCATTTTGATATCGAATTTACTGACTGATAAATAACACGCGTGTTTAGATCTGTGATATCATTGATAGCCTTGATTGATATGTTAAATCGTTTGTAGGCTTTGCTATGTTTTAATGGGGACCGGAGGTACTTGGTAGATTTCCATCCCTTCTGAGCAAAGCACCTTTTGTGACTTCCTGTTTGCTACTTTATAAATCAAATCTCCTTTAAAATGGGTCTTCTGTAAACAGCAATAGCAACAGCAACAGCAGCAGCAACAACAACAACGATAACAATCAAAAAAGCCCACCCTGACCCCCGCCCCACAAAACAAAAAAAAGAACAAAAAAAAAGCACACACACACACACACACACACACACACACACACAAAACTAACTCTAAAAACTTTAAGAAAAGAAAGTGCTCCCCTTATATAAAATGAAATTTTACTTCGTAGTTCGTATACTGCTCAGTTTCAAATTAAAAGTATAGTGTCAATTTTCTTAAAGTACAGAATATTTCAAAAGTCGAACATCATCCAAGCAGTCGCTAGATGGTGTGACCGGTGTTGCAAAAATACATTACTGTTTGTTTAAACATATCTTATTACACCACTTAAACATGCACGAGCAACAATTTACACATCTAATAGGATTAAAACAAAATAATTTGTTTGTTCGATTCTTCTCCTAATAACAATGTTTTTGTACAAATAGCGACGAAAACGTGTGTAGGTGATGTATCGAAGTTAAAGACTGGTAGAAAAATTATAATTATGTTAAATCACCTACAGAACCGTGTTTTCCCACAATCTTTAGGGGATCCAAAAGTGATAAAGAAAGCATAAAATAAACGAAATAACTTTGTCCTTATCCTTTTGATTGGGTAAACTGTTGTATGTAAAAATAGTATTGAATAAACAATACCAAATAAGGTGAATGGTAGAGAGAGAGAGAGAGAGAGAGAGAGAGAGAGAGAGAGAGAGAGCAAATGAAGTGTCTTTATTTCAGTCTGAGGGAGACAGGAAAAAGAAAACAAAAATCAAAAAAAAAAAAAAAAAAAAAAAAAAATATCAACAGTAAATAAATGAATAAATAAATAAAAGCGTTCAACTTCCTTTTTTTCTTTTTCAATCTGAAGGAGTCAGCAGAAAAAGGCAATTAACCTTTTCTTCTCCAGTTTGCAGGACTCAGAAGATACAATCGACTGTTTTCTTCTTCAATCTAAAGGAGTCAGAAGAGTACAATTGAAATTTTCTTCTTCAGTCTGAAAGAGTCAGACTAAGTCAATCAACTTTATCCTTCTTCAATTTGAAGAAGACAGGAAAAGGAAATAAATATTTTTTTTCTTATTCAGTCCGCATTATAATATTTGAATCCAGTGAGTGTAATCGTATTTATTGCCCTATAATGAAAATTCAACATTGTTATTGCACTACAGTTATCAGCAAAAAGATGGATTCATCACAAAATCACGCAAATATAATTTTAACCCCTTTAAACCCCACTTTTATTAGTAAAACTGAGGGTGTCAGGGGTATACATTATTTCTCTTATTTCTTCTTAAAATAAAATTTGTGGGTACTCATTAGAACCGCCTTGTCGATGCGGTTCTAACGAGTACCCACAATCTATGTTTTTAGCAGAAACATGAAAAAATATCGGATTTTTTTTTATCTGAAAATTTTCAGTTTTTTTTATGGTATTTTCCGTATATTTGAATAGGCAGGTTTTCGTGTTTACAAGCTCTGTGTACGATACCGTATTAGACCTAATTACCGCACTGTGCGCTTAGGTTTTTCAAAATTACAGGGAACACTCGGCTGTGGTAAAATACGTATCTACCTGTTAAGGATACACTATTAAAAAATCAGAAAAGGCCTTGTTTGATGATAATTATGCGTTTTTTTCTAATTTTATCGATGCAATTCAAATGAGTACCCACAACATATGCCTTTATAAAGAAGTAAAGAAAAAGTACACTGGCTGTAATCTGAAGACTAAGGAATTTCTCGACTGTGCGCTTATAGGGGTATGTGCGGTAATTAGATAGAATACGGTATATATATTTGCTAATTATTTCGGCTATAGAAATGTTTTTTTTTTATATAAGGCGTATATGTCACCGTAAAAAGGAGACTGACGAGTAGCTTACGTGCCTTGAGATCTGTATTTAGTACTGCTCATTGCTTACGTTAATAGCAGACATGTGAGGGAAAAGCGATGCATTTTGTTAATGGTACTGAAATGGCCTAAAAGAAATCCACTTTTTTTCGTTTCACATATAAGAAAACTATATTCTATCCTCATATGGGTAGGTATTACCTGGGGTGTTTTTTCAACGCAAGAGGAATTCGGCACAGTGTCGCTCCCTTCTTTTTAGACAGGATGGCATATTTCTGCTGGTAGATTATTCTTTTTTTTTTGAGGGATAAAGGAAAAAATAATCTTAATTGTCTCTCCTGAGTTCTTTTGAAGCGGACGCTTCTACTTTTTTAAATTTGGACATACCCATTCTAGCAAATGGAATTTCATTCAAAATTCAAACACCAGAGTGGCCAACATACTAATTCCTGATACAATGGCTCATTACGTACCGTCTCATCTGAATCTACGCTGTTGGCGAAGCTTTATGGTTTGATACACAGGATTAATATTAGAGTTGATATAACTTAGTACAAGCATCTAATCTACTGTTTGAATGCCGTTGGAGGTTCGCAGTTTAAATGTTGAAATATTTTACACAAGTATGGATAAGTGCGAGAAAAGATCTTTTTAGTGTACATCCCGTTTTGTAAAGGACTTATAATACAGGATTGCAAACAGGAAGTTACAAAAGATTTCTTACTTGTGAAAACTGGTAGATAATTTTCCAAAGGTATGCAGTACCGAGTGTCGTAGTCAGAACGGAATCATTTTAAATACACCCAGGAAAATTTATAGAAAACAATTTCCCTATTATCGCATCCAAAATAGGGGCTGTTTTTTTAGTAAAGAAACTGCTCCAAAGCAGCCCCTATATTAAGGAAGGAAAACTGCAGTTAAATATTTTACGCATATACGTAATGAGCGCTACGAAAATGATCCAGTTACGTCTATATGCTACATGTACATAGGTAAGCATATTGTGGTTTCAGCCGGATATAAATACTGGTTTTTCCACATAGGGTCACTCGTAGTTACTAAGCCATTTTCCTTTAACCCCATGACATTAAACATGTGTCAGTTTTGATCAAAGCCGCTTCAAAGTACAGATGCTAAGTAACATGGATAAAATGGATATTAGACTTGAGACATTTTTTATAGTGCAGACAGATCAATTGATCGGACATAGATTTACGTAGAACAATAACTGAGTCTTGTGCTTTCAGTTCAATAGATAAAAGATTAAGAACATGAAAAACGTGTACAATTTTGATGAAAGTGTCAATTCTCGGTATGAGCTCTGCACCATCAAAGCTTCATCTCGATTTCCGCAGATCAGATAATGATGAAAAGTTCTCCTACTTGATTCATAAAATAATCAAAACACAGACAAATAACAAACCCTTTAAAACAAAATGCATTATCATATTTTTTACAACAATGTCATACACAAGCGTATGCTTAAATTGGTTGTAAACGATGCATATTGGTTTGACAGAGATTGGGGAGAAATAGACGGTTGATAAGTTAAAGGAGCATGCGTTAATAGTTCGGATATTGACTTTTTGCGATTACAGCCCGATAGCCTTGATATATATGCCTGTGCAGGAGATATTTCTTCACCAGAAAAACATGTATTATTTGTTTACACAGAAAGATGATCGTATTCCTCCCTACTGGATAGTGTTGGCTTCGTGGATATGACACAACGTGGAGCGATTTATCAGGGTTTACAAATAATCTTGAATGGAGCCTTTACAAAAGGTCATAAACAAAATCCTGAAAAATGTCTGGCTGAGGTTGGTAATGGTCATACACACTACCCTTATAAATATGAATTGGACAAAAAAGTATGTTTTGTAGCATCGTATTTGCAACACACGGACGGACATGTTTATTATTCCCGGGCTGTAATGTCAGACTGTATGACTATATGAGGTCTGACAATTGTAAAGGCGTTTAACCTGTTTTTACCTAAGTGGTCATCACATGGTCCGGCTTTCAAACAAGCATATTTTGGAATATTCAATGTTGACGTTGTGGTTTGCAGTCGGTGTTATCCATCATGGCTTGTTGTTCTAAGGAATGGAAAATCAGAGAACGACATCAACAATGGCCAAGAAAGGAACTTATTCATGATATATGTAACTCGGGATTCGAAGTCGTACAAATACATTCTAAAATAACGCTCGCTCCTGACGCAGACTTTGAATGATGGTTAGCCTTCCGGTCAGCTGAAACGAAATATGTGCGTTCATTCAACATGTGCCAACGTGACTGTTTTATTGCACTGAAAATACTAGCAAAAGAATATGTTGAATCAAAGTTTCCCGATGAAGATTTTCTTTCTTCCTATATATTCAAGACACTAATGTTTTGGAGCATTAAAGAGAGGGATCATTCTTGTGGAAACAAGAAGATATGCCACATTGAGGGAATGGATTTAGAATGGTTTCTGTCCAAATTACTATGTCGTTGTCGCTGGACATATGTCGCAAAGTTAAAAAAAATGTATCCCGGTAACATCGAGAGCGGAACATATAATTACAATTTATATAATTGTAGTTTATGCAGAATATGTGTTTAAATATCTGAGACATTAAACCTTAACCTGCCTTTATGCAGTTACAGTTCTTATTTCTATAGTAGAACTGTAAAAGTGGCACTCAGAAGATATCATTTATTACTTTTTATTACATAAACTCTATCGCTTGATGTTTGTCTTGAAGAATGGTCAGATACTGGACAATTAGATAACACAATAGATGATAAATATACAGCTGCCTCGTGGGTCAGTTCAGTTTTTGTTGTTGTAGAAGGAAGTGCTTGGGCAATAATCAGGAGCCTAGCCCACCAGCCATCCCCATCGCCACCATCTTAGGTTATACCATATTAAAACATAAACCAAGTAGATGGTCAATGCTGTTGGTTATCAATTTAATCAAGTAATGCATATTGTGTATCAAAAAATAAAATAAAAATAAAAAAGGTAGGTTTCAGTCTATCTAATAAATGCTTTGTAATATGTTTCTGTAGAACACACACGCACACACGCACACACACGCGCGCGCGCGTGCGGGTATATGTGTGTGTATAAACTCTGCATTGTTTAAAGCCACAATCACAACTTAACTCGAATTACTGCAATATCAACAGTTCAGCAACCTGTTTTTCTTTATTATGCAACAGTTGGAATAATGTCCTTTTGACACTGTTTAAGAATTATCTGCTACTGATATACATATATACACTCAAGGAGCTAATCACTTGATCTGTATTCAAAGGTCTTCTTAAATACCACCCCCCCCCCCCTCCCCCGCACAAAAAAAAAAAAAAAAAAAAAAAAAAAAAAATAAAAAAATAAATCTGTATTCATTTGGTCTGCATTGTTTACCAAGCTTACGTCTGTCATTATGAGCAGCTCCAGTCTGCTGCGTTGTAAATCAACCCAAATATCTTCATTTCTGAAATGCACGGGTGGAATCAGACACCCTAGACTGTAAGACCTTTAAAGGTCTGTATAGTTTGTTTTCGGGGGAAGTAAGACGATAAATCAGATAAATAGTTAAACATTCAGTGTTTACGATTATCGGGTGAGTGGCCCCAAAAGAAAGAGCTCTCTTGGTAAGTTTTAAACAACTTTATAGATACCTGTTTTATTTACATTACAATGACCTGATTGATAGGCATATCCAGGAATTCTCGTAGTAGCGATTCCAGTTTGTCCAAATATGGGATTCATGTGACTTCACAGCCTACGTATGACATTTATACAGACAACAGAAAGGAAATGAATAAAATTAAATACATATTCATTAAAAAGCAACTTTCATATATATATTTCCGTTTTACCAGATATTTTTATAACCTCAAAAATGATAGAAAAACTAATTTCCTTTATTGTGGCACCAAACACTTTGAAATCGTCACATAAATGCAGGAAATATCAAAGGTTTTTTTTTGTGTTGTTTTTTCTTTGTGCTTTTTATTTTATACAAAAACTGGAGAAATGTCTACGTTTAAATGCTAAAATGATAAACACATGCAAAAATATTAAAAATTTTATTTTGATATAAATGGCCCAGTTGGTGTCAACTTTGACCCTAGTTTTTCCTGAAAAGTGTGTAGTTTACATTGCAGACCAAGTGAAAGGCTCTGTGTACACAATAAAAGATTGACATGCCCGGCTACACAAACAGTTTTAAAATAATATCCGTAATCGACAGTTTCTTTTTGTTATCAGTATTAATGTAATGTTGACAAGTCGGAGAATAATTACTTAAATAAGACATATGAATATATGAAATCTATTTTTTGTGTTACATTGATAGGAATGTTTTCATTTGTTTGCATTTTACAAAATATGTGCACAGATGATGCAATCATAATTTAAATACAAATACTCTGTAATCGCTTAATTATTAATTTGTGCAACTTAGTTATTTTGAATAATAAAAAAGCTTCATTGTTTGACAGCAATTATTTTTGTCTGTAAGAAACCGTACAAACAGCGACAATCGCAATTAGTATTTCATTGCCAGTTATGGTTGGTTATAGCAAAAATTTATCAGACGACATTCTTTTCTTTCATAAGAAAATAATTTCTTGAAATTTCACGTAAATAGTCTGTATGGCAGACGATTCACACGAAATATCAAGGTTTATTGTAAATGTTATCTGCTGCAGTTGTGATTGGCGCTTTAAGGGTTAAGTTAAAGGCTGGTGGAATTGTTCACTCGAAAATATATACTGGATATTGTTCGACTACTTTGCATATACATGCTGTTACAGAGAAACATACCAATTTTCATCATATTGACACATCCACGTATTAAATCCCAAGCAAACCTTTTTGTGTAGGGTAAAGTGGGGTTTACAGGGGAATGCATTACATAGCATTGTGGGTACTCTTTCATGTACTCGCGCGAAACCTCTACCTTAATTCTGATGCAGTTCCAAATTAGTAATATATATTCGGTCCGCGAAGAGGTCCTCTACCTCATTTTTGAAACGTCACAGTGAGGCACATGTAATTATACACTGTGAAAAATAAAGCAAAGGGCTCAAAGGCTGTCTTAAATTAAACCTCAAGAAAACCACAAACAGGGCCATGATTAGCCCGACCACAGACAGTGGTGGTCAGATGCCAACCATCTGTAACTGATGGAGGAGGGTACCGTTACTTAGTCTGAGGATCGACCTACAGTCGTGCAATTAAATCGCCTGCACATATTTTTTTCAAACCATTATAATAAAGCTTTCACTGATGGAAAGAGACAGAGATAGAAACACACCATGCACTACACAAGACGGATTATTCACAGTATGTGACGACGCTTTCAGTATGGACAGGAATGTCGACCGTCTAAGATTTAGACGTCTACCAGTAAAGACAGAACTAGAACCGGTTCATCCAGTTACAGCACCTTTTTTGACAATTATCGTCATTACCGATACTGCACAACACACCACGGAGACCCACAAGCATTGCATTATTCCGCATAGAATTCGTCACTAATTTGTAATATTTGAACATCAAATGATCTTGATCGAGTTCAAGGCAGTAAGTTTAAGACAATGGTGGCGTTCTTTGCCGTAGTCAATTTAAACTGGCTAATTTTCACTGGTTATGAATGATCGTCAAGAGCATTTGTAAAAAATAAGAATTAAGAGTGTTCAGTGGCGTCACAGTCGAGTCAGAATGGCAAATTGTTACTTTCTGTGGAACAGTTAACAATGACGTCAAGTGTATGATCATCAAATGGTATTCAAAGAGGTTAGTATTCAGAGGACGGTACCGCCGAAGTTGGTTTAAAGTGACTAAAGTGACTAACATTCACTAGCTATGAGACAGTCAACAATGACGTCAAGCAAATGGTCATCAAAAGTCTTGTAAGAGTTGAAAATTCAGAGAACACCACCACATCAGTCGATACAACAGGCTAACATTCACTGGCTGTGAAGAACTTTACAGTAACGTCAAGTGTTCTTGTGAAAGGTCTTGTAAAAGTTTAGAATTCAGAGGACGCATCTTCGCAGTCGATTTAAACTGGCCAGTATTAACAGGCAACGAGGCATTTAAAATGACGTCAAGCGAGTGATCGTCAAAAGGTTTTGTTAGAGTTTAGAATTAAGAAGAAGCCACCACCACAATTGGCTCAAACTGGCTGAAATTCAGTTAATAATGACGTTAAGTAAATGATGGTTAAAAGGTATGAAATTATTATTGTCCAGGGAACGCCACCTCCATAGTCGGTTCAAACTGACTAACAGTCACTGACTGTGAGGCAGTTAACAATGGCGTCCTGTGAATGATAGTCCAAAGGTCTGGTAAGAGCTTAGAATTCAGAGGATGCCACCGCCGCAGTGGATTCAAACTGGCTAACTTTCAATGACTATAATTGTGGAAATTGCTCATTTGTCTTTAGTTAGGAACCCAGCGGGTAAAATTTGTTCGCCATTGGACCCGAAAGATATACAGCTGCTTTTGTTACTTATAGAAAACTTTTACAATGTTGTATGCAGCGCGTGAAAAGGGCCTTTATGTAATGTGCGACAATGCATTGTCGCACATTACATAAAGGCCCTTTTCACGCGCTGGACTGATCAATCATTAGCGCGGGATGATCTAGGCCTTCTTTGTCCGCTTACAGAACCAATGATACTGTAGTATATGTTGAACAGAAAATGCCCAGATTAGACTGTACAGATACACATGCTTATCTGGACCAGCGTTGTCCGCAAAAGGTATTTGGACCCTTTTCGTGAGTGGCACATCAATTATAACATAGCCGCGTGAATTGTATTTGAATTATGACGCGCGCTTTTACGGAGGATCAGCGACACTTGATCAATTCAAAGTATGCAAAACATGTTAATTTTCGTCCTGAAACTGTTTTTAAAATGCAACATGTATGATAATCTATGCCATATATTTGGAGCAATACGGAAATAGATTAACGCTGAAAACATTTTGTTTGTGTATCTGAAATGGCCGTCATGATAAATATTGATGAAACCACACGTTAAGAAGAACAAGTTACACGACTGTTTTAAATAATGTTTAATTTGTAGCAAACCTTTCCTGGACATCTGTACTTAAAGTTTATAAAATGTTTGCGAAGACAAATTCATATTTTAACATTCCGTAAAAGAACAAAGAGAAAGGTTTGCTACTTTTCACTCAACGCCTTCTTTCGCCGAACTGATCTTCTTTCAGAGAACTTGTAGGAACATTTGAGACCAAGTGTAATGAAAAGTAATGTTTCCATATGCATTACATGTTTGCTCAATTCTACATACGAGTAATATATACGTTTTCGGTAGACATTCAAAAATATTAAATCATTCAGCGAGATTTTAAAGCCACGCGTTAAATATATTTGCAATATCTAATAGTAAAATAAGCATGAACAGTCAGATGTATCCACTTGCGAATGTAGTCTTTAATCCATTGTAGTCTGGATACCCCAAAAAGGGTAATTGGAAAACAATGCAGACCCAGATCAGACGCTGCATCTGATCAGTATCTCCATTGCTTGCAAGTAGTAAACTCATTTTTCTCTAAGAATATCTAAATCTCATAGCTGGACATTCCTAAAATGGACATTGGACTCTTCCAATATAAAGTGTGGGAGAATCTACTCAGTCTACAATGGGTTAATGCAAATATATTTTGATGTCCTCAATAAACACAATTTCCTCACGTACTTAATTATTTTAGAGTTTCAAGGCTATGGGTTGGAAGAACATATTTGAGAAAACGTACCGTTTGGCAAGAAATAAAATATACGCCCAGTCATGATGCTGATCAGATTGGGAAAGCGCAGGCTGATCTGAACCTTCACAGGACGCACTGTGTCCAAATGTACGTCTTCTAACGTTGTGGCTTTTATATCACATCAGTGTGTTCAAGAAATGCTTGAGTATTCATTTAACTTTCGTATCTGTCTTAATAACCTTGTCCACTTCGAGGAATCATTTATATTATTAAAATCTGGGTCGACTGTTTATAGTCGAGTATACATACATCTAAATTTCTTTACGGTTATTTTCCACGTGATTATCATTCACAAATGAAAGAAAACACGCGTGTGTACGAAATCCAAGTAACGGTTTTTATTGTTTTATGTCTTACCTTGTGCTATTTTGTTCTTGTGTTTTTCAGTCCTTTTAGCATTGAGATTACCTCGCTTGGGGAAGAGAGCTAATCTTAGTGCTTTTCGTACGTCTGTTCGATTTGCGCTTGTTTGGTTGTGCCTGTTTCCTCTTCCTCATGGTGTCTGGGAAGGGCTGCGGTTTGTGATTGGGACACTCCCTGGACTTTTCTCGTACCTTCTTTTTTATGGTGTTCTTGTCACTGTGACTTCAGAGTTCCATTACGAAAACACGCCTATTCAAATATATTGAAAATTTTACAACCAAAAAAAAAAAGGAAAATTTTCAGACAAAAATTCTGATATTTTTCATATTTCTGTTCAAAACATAGATTGTGGGTATTCGTTAGAACCGCCTCGCCGAGGCGGTTCTAACGAGTACTCATAATATATATTTTTGAGAGAAATAAGAAAAATAATGTAAACCCCTGTAAACCCCAGTTTTACTATATAAAAGTTGGGTTGAAGGGGGTCAAAATTATATAGGCGTGTTTTCGTAATGAGTGTAAAGAGGGCTACCTGTAAAATCTGGACTGAGACATTGCCAAACAGCTCAGACGCCGCAGAAAGAAACGTCTGATCCGAGTCTGTACTATTTGCTTAAATAACAGGAACATAATGGTTAAATGAAACAGTACCGTTTTCCCACCTTAAACTCACAGACACGACCCACCAGTGCCGCCAGTGCTTTGATTAAACTCGTTGTTAAGATTTGGAAAGAATGCTAACTGTCCGTTTTTGAATTTGAAGTAAAACATTATGTTTTTTTTCCAAGAATGTTTGGTGATAAGTTCATTGAACAACGTGACACAAGTAACATTCTATCTTTAAATAAGTTCTTGGGATATAGTTATATGAATCTGTATCTGGAAGCTCTCCGGGTGTCCCTGGAATAAGATCGAACAAGGCGGTTCTAACGAGTACCCACAATCTATGTTTTTGAACAGAAATAAGAAAAATAATGTATACTCCTGTTAACCCCACTTTTACTATATAAAAATGGGGTTTAAGGGGGTCAATATTGTATAGGCATGTTTTCATGATGTAAGGATCCAGTAAAACATACTAGGCGTGAGGTAGAATAATACTGCTCCCGGGATGTATTTACCTTCGCAGTTTTTGTCCCCGAGTGCTCGGTGCGATAAACCTGCCGGTGCAATGGCTGACTGTATCGCTGAACTTCAAACACAATTGCCATAATATAAGGCATACTGGCTCTTTCGAAAAAACTAGGCATGCGTTAAGTACCGACTGCATTAGCTACTTCTTCCTGGGTTTTCTTAGCAACATGTCAGTCGATAATGACTAAAACATGTGAGTGATTTATGGCAAGTGTTGTTGGTACCGTGCCTCTAAACAACATATCAACAACTATTCCCTTCATGTTGTCGTGCCCAATAAACACTGATGCGTTTCGTTTATTGTTCTTCTGTTGCAAGGGGATGATTGTCTGCACAAATCCGTGATCCTCTTTCCCGCCTATATCAGTCACAAAATCCTTAAAACAGAAATAGTAACGTTAAAAAAAGCAATCTCTAGCCTTAATTACATTTTGGTACAAGTTTCCAAACTTCCCTGGCAGTAGGCTAACAAATGGAAACATTTAATGTCGCCATTCCAGGGTCCATTTTTCAATTGCTAAAATCAATAAACTGCCAAATTATTTCAATCAATTGTCTCAGGAACGTCGCCGTCGTATTAGCAAATGACCTGCGTACACTGTCATAACAAAAGCTCTTCCTTTATGTCTCGTAAATCTTCCAACATTTTAATGCAAGCTCTGCGTTTGTTTAAAATGAACTACACTATCACAGTAGTGTTTGAGTCCCCCTCTGCCATATCTTGGAAGCATCATAGTTCTTGTGGTAGTCTTACTAAATCCAGTGTCAGAATATACACATGCAAAGTATTTACCCCTGAACGAATCAGGTTTATTATTAAAGAAGTCACCATATGTGTTTTCCAATCAGCACCTAGAGCCTTTCTGATGAGAGTAACGTCACTATTTATTACTGTGTTTTGTCCAATGAGGGACATTCGCTAAAAATTGCTCTATATTGTTTCACCTCCAAGTACTGGCAAAAGCTAAGGGATCGGCAAAGCCTTTCCATATACAGTCTTCGAATCTTCGCAGCCTTTCAAGAGTAGAATACAGACAAATATTGCAGCACTTAGAAACAGAGCTGTTAAAAAATTCAGGTTGGAGTTTGTGTTCGCCTTCATTGAAAAATGGGTAACCAGGTAAAATATACAGACAACCTTTTTTTTACCGACACTTGATACAAAGAGAAAAATTCGTTATAATGATAATTTGACTGTCACCAAACCTTCGCTTAAGAGGTAACAATTAGTCACAAATTATGCAAGAATATTGTATTAAATACTTTTAAGAAACATATGATTTGGATACTTGTTAGAATTGCTTCAGGGAGGCTGCGGCGATTCTAATAAATATCAAAAACGTATCTTCTATATGGAAATAGAATCAAAATAGGACCTTTCTTAGATATCAATCTGCTCATTAAGTATTCTGTACAACAGCAAATTCATTTTAATGACAACGCCTTTGGGAACAAATGCTCAGTCGTCGTAACAAGGGTTCACTGTACTACACATTTTTTTTCATGCTTATTCTTTCTTTATTTTTTTCAGAGTCACTCATGTGTGCGTTGTGCATAAAAAACGATAGTATACTGAAAGGCAAATAAAACGCTGAGATTGAAAACAAGTGTATACGTGTTATTAGTTTGTCTCAAATAAATGAACCGTTTCATCGATGCAGGCAAATGCAGTTAATTTGCAAACAGTGTAGATCCATCCAGTCAGCATTCTACGTAAATCTATATCGGGCCGTCATCGGCCCGTCAGGGTAGCTGACGGGCCGATGACGGCCCGATGTAGATTTACGTAGAATGCTAGCTGGGCAGATAAGGCGACGAGCCGTCACATTTAGATCTACATTGGTTGCCATTCTGTTATTGAGTTTTAATTGAATTCCTTTCGCAACAGTGGATGTGTAAAAATTCAGTGATGAAAGCATCTATATCAAAACTCAGGAGGGAAAGAGTTAATTCACAATCAAAACACTGATAGCACTGGTGGGTTGATTATCTCTGCGTATAGACTGTGAAAAATGGTACTGAATAGGGACTTAAGATTGTATCATTTAACCCTTACCTCCTTCTAATTAAAGCAGATAGTGCAGTTTCTGTTCAGACGTCGCGGTGCGAAATGTCCCAAATGTTCCAGTCTAGGTTTTTTACAATACCATTAAACAACAACACTCTGACATCATAGCGACAAGAATAGCAGCGACAAGAATAGCGCGGCTATAAATAACCTTTACCTTTTCGTTTAAATTTATTACATTGGGTAATGATAATCACGTGGAAAACTACCAGAAGGACATTTTGGCATTTGTATACTATGGCGCGATTGTAAACAGTCGACCCAAAATAACATACAGAACCATGGCAAAATTGACTGTGAAAGTATACACTAGGTGCTGGCGTCATTTATAAAAGTCAAATAACCCGATTATGCTACTTGAACCGCATACTCACTTTGCAAAATATTAATTTTGTTTGGATATTAACGCAATGAAATTGAAAACGCTTATGTAGCAATGCCACGTCTTCATTCTTAAAAGTCAAATTATCTTTTTGACGTTTATTATATTTAGGTATAATGACATGCAAACTAATTAATTACGTGGCTGCTTGGTGACGCTTGTTTGGCAAATGATAATAAACACAAACGCAGAGTTGAGAAATGACATGCAATGTTATGCCAAGAAATATGTTCCGAAGAATATAAATGGGACAAAACAAAGTCTTTGGATATCTTGATTGACACATACAAAATGGGATAGGTTTACGTCATTTAGTATGCTTAAACATAGCGTTTGACAAACTGGGATACAGAAAGCGCCGAAAGCGAGATTTCAGAATGTCGTAGTTTTTAATTCAGCTTTTCAATATATATATATATATATATATCCATTGTTTACAAGGAATGCCAATTTTGTGACTTTCTGCATGCTGTTTTCTGCAGAAAAAAAACCTCCTAAAAGTAAGGGCATTCTAAATGAAAGCATTTGCGCCCATAGTGGCGAGTTATTTCCAGTATAACAGTAAATCCCTGTTTAAAAATTTGGCAGAGTTACTTTCCTTGAAAATGTGTTAATGCCCTTAACTCATATAAGTCTATAAGACTCGATTACGAGACATACGGTATTGTCGGGCTATGATCTAATTTCGTTCTCTCAGCTTAACTAGCGACCTTGACAAGCTTGTATCCGTTTACATATGTGACAAGAGTAATAATTTAAAACTTACGTTTTCAACGACACGAATAAAGTATCCGTACTGAATGCACAATTTAGTTGTTAACCTTCCTCCTTTGACACTGACTTAAAACATTGCGTGATCAGTTGCATAATTGCGCCCCACAGAGACAGACAATGTCTACCGCGGATTATGACCAGATAGAAAAATTATTCAATGGATCCTGGCAGGTTGACAGGGATGAGAATATGGAAGAGTTTATGACTGCAGCTGGTAAGAACTTCAAATTTGGAAATTGTCTTACACTTTGTAAACTGATATTACACTGGGGATGGGATCTATTATTGTATACATAAATGTAACATGCAAAGACTAAGGTCAGAGTATGAATCTACAAATTTGGATCAAGGTTGTCGATATTATCCATATTTTATCTGCAACAGAAAGAAAGGCCTTATAGCATTAGAAATGAAGACCAAGATCAGCCCGTGCATTTGCAGTCGCACGAGGCTTTCATTGTCCGCTTATAGAGTCATTAGGTACAGTCGACACGTTATCTTGAAGTCCAAGGGACTCTCTGAAAAAATTCGATATATCAGATTTGCAGAACTGAGGGGAAAATAAAAAATATGTAATTTGACTCCTGAAGTTAAGAGATATATTAAAAACATTGTGGAAAAGAGGAGAAATTGCAATTTCTCCTCTTTTCCACAATATTTTATTACCTGTTTTAAGAATTCTGTGTTAAATGATCTGTGTTATCGCTGTTTGCAAAAGTCATAATGGGCATTTTCACTCGTAATTGGTAAAAGTGTCCCGTATTCTTGTAGGCGTACAGATACTGGCAGCTAGAGCGCATCGAGTCGAGTCGAAAAGTGGGGCTCAGTAGGCTCCTTTCGCTTTTCTATTTTGGTCATTTTCCTCGAAAGGTACCAATTCACGGCTAAGTGAACACAAAGCTGCATTTTTTCATTTTTCCGCGCCACAATCAAACCATCACTCGAATTCTAGTCACCCAAGGTTGGGTGGGGGGTGGGGTACTTACATCATACAAAACAGTGACAAAGTGCTGTTCAAATCGGTTAGTCGTTTTTATTTTTATTGCGTTGTTTCTACATCGACAATGGAAAGCTTACTACTAGGCTTTACGACAAACGGGATGACTTCAATTTTCCCATCGTTAACTTTCCTTTCCTGAGCAGTAATATCCCTTCTGCACCAGCATACGGCGTTTACGTTTCACAGTTAATCCGTTATGCCAGAACTTGTTCAAATTATCAGGACTTCATGGAGCGTGGGAAAGTGCTCACTCAAAAGTTGTTGAGCCAGGGGTATCAAAAAACCAAACATGTAGCAACACTTAAGAAGTTCTATGGGAGACATCATGATCTAGTCAATCCCTACAATGTGGCAGTTTCCAGAATTGTTTCTGATGTTTTTGCCAGTGACGCGCCATAAGTAGACTTCCCAAATCCCGGACATACGCTTCTACCGATATTTCCTTCGTTCAGGCCCATAGGCATGGTGGACGAAGCTTGCTTACCAAGTAATGCTTACTATCCGCGGACGCCTGATTACACCCTTTGTTCTGGGGTCCATGTCTGTTGGTCTGAACATTCTGATTCGTCATTCGTTTATGGATTTATGATTTTGGATTACGGCTTTGGTACCATGACCGCAACTACTTTAATGAAAAATAGAATATGCTTAACGTATGTACAAAAAAGATGAAAGTACTTATATTCGCAGATTTAATGTACTACCCTATCAAGCTCATTACTTTAATAACCTTAAAAGTAATTGGGTGTTCTTAGAAGTGACATTACAGTAATGCATCAACTTTGCTTATATAAATGCCTTGTTTCTTGCTACATACGCTGAGCCTTTCTTGGCTTTTGCCGGAACAACGAAACAGAAAACGACAGTAGCTTACCGATTTAAACGCACCCTTTTCGCAACAATCTATAATCTACTTCACTCTTTCTTATGAAGTAGGTATTCCGCCCCCTTGTTACCTCAGTCCTAAAAGTAATGTGTAAATGAGATTAGATAAGTCAGAAGGCATGTATGAGCACAAAGAGAAGGCATGTATGAGCACAAAAAGAAGGCATGTATGAGCACAAAGAGAAGGCATGTATGAGCACAAAGGGAAGGCATGTATGAGCACAAAGAGAAGGCATGTATGAGCACAAAGCACAAAGAGAAGGTATGTATGAGCACAAAGAGAAGGCATGTATGAGCACAAAGAAAAGGCATGTATGAGCACAAAGAGAAGGCATGTATGAGCATAAAGAGACGGCATGTATGAGCACAAAGAGAAGGTATGTATGAGCACAAAGAGAAGGTATGTATGAGCACAAAGAGAAGGCATGTATGAGCAAAAAGAGAAAAGGAAGGAAATACACTAATGGATACTTAAGTAGAGGAAAGAAAGACTAATAGTTATTCTTAGCTTCTCGACTCTGTAATCTAGTCTTACAAGTGGCAAGTAATGAAAATAATGTGCCTGGCAAAATACACTTTGGTTGCCTGTTTGACACAAATCATTGGCTGTCGTACATTGGCTCAATTACCTTTTCTTCTCTGTAGAATCATTGTAAACCCAGACCCGACTGCAAAGAAAGCAGTGTCTAGTCAGTCTACATTTTTTGGCACCAGCAGGCTTGTTCAAATGTGAAGCGATGTATGGCAAGGAGTTATTGTCTAAAATTTAGGCTTTTTGGCGGCGGTAGAACATCTCCCCGTACATCACCATAGTGCAGATTATATTTCATTTCCTTTGGGATCGTCTCCCCGTATATCACCATAGTACAGATTACATTTCATTTCCCTTGGGATCATTGGGCCCATTGTGGTATATTTGACAATGGAGTTCTGCTCATGTATACGCTAGAGGGCGTAAGCAGTGTTGCAAACTTCATTACTGCTTATGAAGAGCCTCAATAAAACCGAAAATTTCATTTTCTAATCCGTAGTGTGTTCTTTGTTTCTAAAGGCAATCTTTTTTCACGTTTATTTTTACAGTCTAACCTCGTTATCTCGAACTCACTTATTTCGAATTACCGCTTATCTCGAAGTGAAATTCTGGTCCCTGTTTTAACATGAAACTATGACAACAGGTAACAAAATAATGTAGAAAAGCGGAGAAATTGTTTTCAGTATTTCTCTATTTTCAGGAGTCAAATTACATATTCATTTGTGAGATGTGGTTGTTTGATTTATTTTTTTCCCTCAATTCTGCAAATCTGATATGTCGAGATACGGATATCTCGAAGTATTTCAGAGAGTCCCTTGGACTTCGAGATAACAAAAGTCGACTGTATCTTTCTTTGCTTATGCAAACAGTTTAGAAACAGCTCAGATGCAGTAATGTGCAACACTTGCTCAAGGGATCACTGTTTACCACTCATCCGCATTTTAAGATATATTTTTGCATAAAAAGCAGTGTCGCACGTTATTAACAGTCGTGCATGAACCGGCGAAAAGCCGTGTATTAACAAGTCAATTCACGCGCTTTTAATGCACGGCTACGCAACCTTCAATATTCTCGTACCGGGACCACAGAATTGCTGCCGTCAGGAGATGTGTACTGCCCTGCTCCAGAACGAGCATAGTCCATGGAAATAGCATTTGCGCGACATCGGTGAAGAGGCGAAACAAAATAGTGCAAGAAATAACGCGAAATGTAGCAAATGTTTTCAGTTTTTATGCAATAATAGCGGTCGAGCATGGTTTTTCAACGCATTAACATTCGCCAGGATACGAAAGGGCATTCAAGTTTATAGTAAATGTTGAAGGAGGTAGTGAGAACGTATCTTTCTGAGCCTGTGCTTATAGTGTAGTCAGGTGATGACCTTCACTGTGATTACACCATCTAAACACTTTAAATACATCAGCAGATTTGTACAAATTGGAAGAGATTTATTTTCTTAAACTTTTGGTGAACTGTCATAGTTAGGAGTTAAGGTGGAGAAATAGTTTAGTTACCTTTCTATGCATATGCACACAATGTTGAATATTATCTCCCTACCAAACTCATTCTATTGATAGTTTTCCTACCTCAAATTAACCAGCCTTGATTTCTGGTTACAAAAATTATGATAATTTTGAAATTGTAGTTTATGCAAACGTTTTATTCTATACTACTTTATTTTAGACAGGCTGAACTATTTTTATTTGCATAAAATAACTGACCGAGTCCAAATATTACAAGGTAATATATAATGTTGCCTGGCTTTTTGGTCGGTGGCTTCATTAACTTGTCCATTGACTCTGTGCATTCGGGGGGGGGGGGGGGGGGGGGGGCGTGGGAGGAGGGGAAACTGCAGGTGGCTGGACTGGCACAGATTGCCTATGACACAGTCAATCATGTGGTCAATACACAGTGACTTCTACAGGTGCAGACAGTTTGGATAAGGACTTGCAACTTTAGTGCAATGCTTGAGAGCTCAATATTATTTCATTATTATTTATTTATGCGACTTACCATAAGTTTCATTAATTAATCTTGGTCTGATATAATTTCTTGCATCTGATCTGCTGGGGTGGCATGAAAATGGGAACCTAAAAAAAAGGTAAAAGAAAAGTCCAGGGAGTGCGACAATTACAAACCGCAGCCCTTCCCAGACCCCAAGAGGAAGAGGAAACCGACAAACCCAAACAAGCACAAATCGAACAAACGTACGAAAAACACTAAGATTAGCTCTCTCTTCCCCAAGCGAGGTAATCGCAATACTAAAAGGACTAAACAACACAAGATCAAAATAACACATGGAAAGACAACAAATCGCCTCGAAGAATAAACGACAAAGCAACAAAGAGTAAGACTAACACCGGGAAGACCGCCTTAGAACGGTCAGTAGAGTAAACTACCGGCGGCGGAGGGGGGAGAGGGGGGGACGGGTTTAAAGCACTTTAACAGCTAACACATAAAAATTCGGTTCGCATAAAGGCTCCCAACTCAGTCAATGCATCAAAGCGAAAATACAAAAGTCAAATTAATCACTATAGTAAACAAAGACGAGTACTCATGGCTAATTCTACTGTATGCCAGAGTAAATGAAAATCAATAGTTGAACCACGGCGGGCCAAACCAAAGTAATATCGTCAAGCCCCAACCCACTGGTTAAAGTTTTACGAAGAGGCCGTCATTGGGTCTGAGGCCCGAACCGCCGTCGTGCAATTAAAGAGTGAAGCATAGCCATCAACAATGATTGGGTTGACAACTAGGCATGCAGTCTGCCGCATAATATCCAGGCTATAGCCAATTCTTTTATAACGGTTAATAAGTTTTCTGAATTGCTCCGAAAAGATAGATTTACCTACAATTTTTCTAAATCTGTACATTTAGTCACCGTAAAACCGACAAATCTAAACAAGCACAAACCGAACAAACGTACGAAAAGCACTAAGATTAGCTCTCTCTTCCCCAAGCGAGGTAATCGCAATACTAAAAGGACTGAAAAACACAAGAACAAAATGACACACGGAAAGACATACAACAAATCGCCACGTAGAATAAACCACAAAGCAACAAAGAGTAAGACTAACGAATAAGATAAATATAAACAGGTAAAATTGTCAGACCATGAAAATCATGGTAAGGGTATGCGAGAGCTACATTATTTTTTGTGCGCCCGTCTTCTGTTTATTTTTCCATCACGCTGTCTCCTCCTAAACCCCTTAGTAGAATTCAACCATAATGGGTACATCACTTCCTCTTATAGTAAGGGAGTGCTAATGCATCATTATATTTCCTTGCGTTTTGCGTCCGTCAGTCTGTCCGTCACGCAATCTCCTCCTAAATCAATTGGTGAAATTGTAGCTGGTGTTGTGACGTCTTGCGGCTGCAAAAAAAAAAAAAAAAAAAAAAAAAAACTCTCCGTACATCATAGTACAGATTTTTAATTAATTGAGCCCATCCTGGTTATTATGAAAATCGAATACCGCTTAAGCCGGCGCTAGGGGGCGTATGCAGCATCGCAAACTACAGTGTTGTTGCATATGAAGAGGCTCAATCAATCTCCGACTTTCGTGATTCTGTGTGTTCTTTGTTTGCAAAGGCAATCCTTTTTTAATTTAAGAACATGGCCTTCTCTCACTGAAAAGACGTGCGAGGGCAAGTCCATTCGTTCGTCGTCAGTCATGCTATTAGCAACATTTGAAACGAGCGTTGGGATTTGCGATGACGCGCCATCGAATGCACACTCTAGTTATAATTAAAGCACCATTCAAAATTGTAGCAGACACCATTTTAAAAATATAGCAGGCATTTTACTTGAAATATCCATGATACATAATGCCTTCTTTTCTCAGAAAAGGTTAAAGCCAAAATTGTTTCTTCTGGTACTGTTAAAACAAGTGTTTTGAGGGTTTGTAAGGGTAATTAGAGTAACCACCAAGTGGGCATACAAAGTGATGGTCACCATTAAAACGACATTGCGTCAGTTTTGTGTGCAGAAATAATGCCATTCAATAAAATCAGTGTTTAAGTGACGTTTCAATTCTGTGTTTCTGGACACTCAGAATTTGAAAATACATGCACTATGCCTATTTTCTGAAAGAAAAAAGAGAACAATATGACTCCTTAAAGTATTGTCTGTTCATTTCTCAGTCTGCAAATGGAGGGCTGAGTTGCAGACTTCCTGTAAAAAGTCAGGTATTGTTGAATATCGGACTAGAATATAATTGTAGTATACTTTGGAAGAACGTAACCATGTTGCAGACATACTGCTCAATACACAATGTGCAGTTTGATATCTCCCTTCCACAAATTCAGAAAAGGCAGTTATCAGTTTCTGGCGAGAGAAAGAGCAAAAGTACTGGTTACTCGCTTAGAGGACTCAACCTGCCCAGGAAAAGTGTGGTTAGGTAAACTGACCGGCTTGTCAGGACCTTAATAATGTTGCCTCAGCTGTTAAACTCCAAACCAGCCAACCCTTTAATTTGCTCGTTGAGATATAAATTGTAAGACAAAGATAATAAAGATGTTGCTCAATTGGGACATTTATGCCGTCAGTACTCCGCTATGTCACATGCCAAAAGTTGGATATCCCATGTAGCACTACATTTGAAGCTTCCTTGGATGGGCTGAAAAGAAACCAGCATTTTGCATTATACCAACTAGGTAGTAATCCAAGGCAGCCTGGACATCTTTTTAGGGCATTGGTCTTACCTCTTGATCAACAATATAGCAATAAACTTTAACCGGCCTTAAAGACCCCCCACTGTTACGAGTACGTTTACGTCCCCTTAATTAATGAAAAGCCTCTGTTTGATTTCGTCATCAGTATACCTTTTTCAATTTTAATCGGATGTTCCTGAAACTTGCAGATAAGGTGGATATGGATAAAATCTCGGACTGGTACAATACATGGTCAGATCGGATCTTAGAGTTATGTACCCTTGCTTGCTGAAAAAAGCCTCTATTTGACATTTTCATCAACATAAATAATTTAGTTTTGATCGGATCTTCCTGAAACTTGCAGATAAGGTGGATATAGATGAAATCTCGTACAAGTTTGAAAAATTTGCCAGATCAGTTACATCCCTTTGATTGATGAAAAACCTCTGTTAGACTTTGTCATCACTATAATTTGTTCAGATTAAATCGGAACATCCTTAAATTTGCAGCTAAAATGGACATGGATAAAATCTCGGAAATGTTTGGAAACTGGCCAGATAGGTTTATTTATTATAGAATTACGTCCAATTGATTGCTGGAGAAACCTCTATTTGACTTTGTCGTCTGCAGGTTTATTTATTATAGAATTACGTCTCATTGATTGTTGGAAAAACCTCCATTTGACTTTGTCGTCTGCATAACTCTGTCAGTTTTGATCAGATCTTCTGATAGAATCTCAGACGGGCATAAAACTGGCCAAATCGGATCATTTATACGTGTTACGTCCACCTGATTTGCTGAAAGAAAAAACCTTCTGTCTGACTTTGTCATCAGTATTACTTTTACATTCCCTTAGACTTTGCCATCTCTAATTTGTTTAGATTTAATCAGATCTTCCTGAAACTTGCTGATAAGGGGGACGTGGATGAAATCTCAGATGAGTTCAAAACCTGACCAGATCGGATCATTAATCTTAGAATTACGACCACTGATTGCTGAAAAGAAGCGTCTGTTTAACATTGTCATCAGCATTACTCCTTCAGTTTTGATCGGATCTTCCTGAAGTTTGCAGATAAAGTGGACATGGATCGACTCTCAGATGAGTTTGAAACCTTCCCAGATCGGATATTTGTCTCAGACGTGTGCCTCCTTGATTGTTAAAATGAAGCCTATATGTGACTTTATAATCAACATAACGCATTAAGTTTTGATCGGATCATCCTGAAACTTACAGATATGTTGGACATGGATAAAGTCTTAGATAAATTCGAAAACTGTCAATATCAAATTATTTATTTTAGCGTTACGTCGACTTGATTACTAAAAACGCCTAATTTAGACTTTGTCATTGGCACAACTTCTTCAGTTCTTATAAGATCTTCCTGAGCCTTACATATAAGATGGGGTTAAAACTTAGTGAACAGTTAGACCATGAGGTGATTCAGCGCATAATGTTTTGAAATTAAAGTACACCGACTTTTGATAGAGATATGTATATGCTACTAATTATGTCCTCCAAATCAATAAATGTAATAGACATTTAGTGATCTTTACCTACTTTTCAGCACAGATAAGCGTTAAGGACCGTCATAGTCCTCTTGATTAAAAAGCGATAGGGATATTGTAAACCACTCCATCTGTCCGTCTGTTCGTCCGGATGTCCGTCCATCCGTCTGTCACACTATCTCCTCCTAAATCACTGGGTGGAAATCCACCAAACTTGCTGCATCACTTCGTCGTGGTGAATTTATACTTCACAACCTGCCTTCCAATACGATGCGTTATTCGCAACAGTAGAGAATAAATATTTCTCCATGTTCCCCTATTATATACAACGAAAATAAGGGTATTCAGGGATCTATCTACATCAGCAGTTCTTAAAGCCCTTTGCAACATACCCGTGTTTTAACTACAACTGTGCCGGGGCACAGAATTTCATACATATTTGCATGTGCACCCAGCGAAGGCTCGTATCAGCCTGCGTACCCGCGCAGTCTTACAAATGTCTTCACGTGGCATTCTGTGGGTAGCCAATGACCCAAAACGTCTTTAGGCGAACAGCTAAGACTCTGATCCGCCTCTGCGCAATCAGGCTCATCTGAGTCAAAGCTGGGCCCACATGAAGTATTGTAAAATACTGTGCCCGGCACATTTACACATAATGAGGGTAGGGGGGTACATGATGGTACACGTTACATAGACTTCTTAACGTTACGTGGCAAATATAATGACTTATTAGCATAGGTAAAGTCAGAATGTTCATTAAATTTCAGAGATGTCTGAAGAGGTGAAAGATATGTTCAGAATGCATCTGCAGCAACATGCGATCTTTATAATAAAGAGAGAAGGTAATTCTATCAGTCAAACTATTGCAATGTCTGGTACTGAGTTCAAAACTGCCTTGGTTCTCAACGAGGTCTTTGACTGGAAAGAGAAAGAAGAAAATCCGGTTTATGATACGAAAGTAATTATATTTCTCTTGTATTTTTTCGTCTTGTACATGTATTCAGTTTCAGCATTGGCGCCGGTAAAGCATTTCCCCGTACTTCACCATAGTTAAGATTACATTTTTTTCCCTCGAGAGCTTTGAGCCCATTCTAGTTACTTTGCAAACCGAATACCGCTTAGGCCGATGCTTGGGTGAGAATGAGAGGGGAAGGGATTGGGCATTACGAAAACACACCTATACAAATATATTGAAAATTTTACAACCAAAAAAAAAAAAAAAAAAAAAAAAAAGAAAAGGAAAATAATTTCAGACAAAAAATACTGACATTTTTCATTTTTCTTCTCAAAACATAAATTGTGGGTACTCATTAGAACCGCCTCGTCCGCCTCGGCGAGGCGGTTCTATCGAGTACCCACAATCAATGGATTTTAGTAAAATAAGAAAAATAATGTATATCCCTGTAAACCCCAGTTTTACTATATAAAAGTGGGATATAAGGGGGTCAAAATTATATAGGCATGTTTTCGTGTATGCAGTCTCATAAACAACATACCCAGCTAGCATTCTTTATAAATCTATAGCGGTCCGTTATCGGCCCGTCAGCTACCCTGACGGGCCGATAATGGCCCGCTATAGATTTATAAAGAATGCTTACTGGGTAGCTGCATATGTAGAGATTCAATAAAACCCGAGTTTTCGTTCTTTCGTATGTTATTTGCTTCCAAACGCAACATTTTAGATTTTATTTGTCACGCAAAGCAGAGGAATATAATCTTAACGCACCTAAGGACAGGAACTACTAGTATTTACATCAACTAATAAGCTGAAAAGGGAATTGTTTGAGAATATGAAATAAAACCAAAGGACAGAAATAACAGGCTCAAAGATTTTCCATTAAATATCATAATATAGAATACAGCAACATTCTTCACACCACCCTTCATTTGAAATACTTCAAGATATTTGTGCCTCGACATATCAGATTTGCAGAATTGAGGAAATAAAATAAATAAATCGAACAGCCACATTTCACAAATGTATATGTAATTTGACTCCTGAAGTTCTTTCCACAATATGTTGATACCTGTTGTTAGAGTTCAATGTTTAAATGGGGAAAAGATTTTTTCTTCGAGATAAGCGGATATTCGAGATAAGCGAGGTCGAGATAACGGGAGTCGAGAATACCTTAATTTACGTCATAGCTTTTTTATATATTTAAAAACATTTGGCAGGTGGGGAACAGTATATGGTAATAGCACCATCACGAAAACATACCTATATAATTTTACCACCCTTAAACCCCACTTTTGTACAGTAAAACTTGGGTTTACAAGGTTATACATTATTTTTCTTATTTCTGCTCAAAAACATAGATTGTGGATACTCGTTAGAACCACCTCAGCGAGGCGGTTCTAACGAGACATATCAGAATTTTATTGTCTGAAATTTCGTATTTTGGTGGTAACATTTTCAGTATATTTGAATAGAAATGTTTTCGTAATTCACCCACCTGCCATTGGCCAACCACAACTCTAAAAGATCTGCAGACTTGGCTCTCTGGCTACGGACGCACATGTTCATCTGATCATCTGAGTAGACTGCGGCAACTGAATATATATATATATATATATATATATATGTGTGTGTGTGTGTGTGTGTGTGTGTGTGTGTGTGTGTGTGTGTGTGTCTGATGTAGATATATAGTGTGCCGTTCTTTATTTTATTTGCAGTTTCTTGTAACTTTCAAAGATGGTGTTATTACATTTGATGTGACGCCAACAGCTGTTGATAGTGGAAAAAGACACCTTTTTGCGTTTTCTCGGAACGGAAACGAAGTTATTGGGGTAAGATAGAAGAATAGTCCGTGCTCTGAGAAGTAAATAAGTGAACTTAGGAATTAATACAAGCAGATCCACATCAAGGTCTCAACATCAAAGGGAATTAAGACAAATACAATCAAACAGCCACAAAAGGAACAGATGGTAAGCATAGTTGGTACTCTTTTCCCAAAAAGGTGCCAACTCTGTTACCCAAATCGAACTGAATATATCTTGAACTATATATTGTTTAAAGAAAACATTTATAAGTGAGAAATACTGCAGAATATTGAATATTTAATTAAAGTACTACAATGAAATACCGTCTTAGAACGTTCAGTAATAAATTGTGTGAGGGGATGAAGGGTGGGGAAGGAGTTGGGGCGGGGGAGGTATGCTTAAGCTAGCGTTATAAGACCTAGACTTCAACTTTCACAGTCGCAAAAACATACAATATAGTTGTTTGGTCCGCGTTGAGGTCATCAAACTCATCCATGAATCATTATGGGCAGCAAATAAAGCACAGACGAAGCCTATAATGAAGCAAAGATGAGGACAAGAGAAAAATAAAGAGTTGAGACACTTAGAGATCCCTAGGTGTCAGTCAATGTCACTGGAATACTTAAGCAAAAAAAATGATAGTAAAAATAAATAAAAAATAAAATAAAAAAGAATAAAAAAGAATAAAGAAATAAAATACAATAAATAAATAAATAAATAAATAAACACTAGTTAAACTCCGAGGACCAAACCTACAAAGGTCCGGCCCAGACCATCTAAAGAATAATGTTACGTCTAGCCATTATAGAGGCCGAATCCCGACAAATGGCCTGGAATTTAGGAGGTAAGCAAATTGGTCAGATTGTAAGGTCAGCCGCTTAGCATGCAGACTGTTGTATGTTGCCAATGTCATACTGTTTTCGTTTATAACATCTGACAATTTTATTAAATTAATCAGAAAAGTTAGGCTTACTTACTTTTATTCTAAAGGACGATTGTACTTTTGCCGTTTTTGTGCCCACGCTGGATTTAGATGAAATTCATGTGTAAGGTAGATTGACCTTTGCCAGTTCATATGAGCACAATTTGAATTTAACGACGATATACAGAGTCACGTGACTTCCGGTTTTATTGCAATTTATTTATAAAGGTCTGTCGACCTGAGTTGACATATAAGATAAAAAAATAATGACTATACATACTTCCGGCATGATTAAAGCATGCTCATTTTGCGATCCATCTTTCTTTATCATGCGACAAAACTAAATTATTTTCTGTAAGAAAACTTTAACTATGTGTTAAAATATAGATGAAGTTACATAATGCGAAATTATGTTTTATTACGCTTTTTGTTTATGGTTCCGAGTAAGCCAATACAAATACTGACATGTCGCATATTTAACATGCCCATGTACACCATCACGCATTTGGAAGGTATGGATGCTTGTAGTTGTAAATATCTAAGAATACATACAAAGATACTGATTTATATTTGACCTTGACTTTTCAATCAAATGGAGTATCTTTTTGGAGATAATCTACCATAGGAATACCATCAGCATCCAAAAACCCGAGGCCATAAACTTCCCAGTTGTCGAACCAGACTGTCTTCTTTGGCGGGGTGAGTCAGGGTGATTCCATTGTTTAGACTATTATTTGGATTCTGCTATGAAATGTAGGACCCACGTTTCATCCATTTTCACGCACCTCAACAGAAACTTTTAATGATCTGTCTCAGAAAGGTTCGGATTAACAAGCGACATATTCTGTCTTGTGTGCCTCTGATTAACTGTCAGAAATCCGGGTACCCAACAGGCTGAGATTTTTCTCATAGTCAGAGCTTCTGTAAGAATGGAATGCACTATTTCCTTAGAAATCCTTACTGCACTAGTTGTGCATCTCTCTGAAACTCGTCTGTCACCCATAACCGTATCATGTACTTTTGAGTTAGTGACTATTTCGGGAGTTGCCACAGTAAGAGGCCCTTTAAAATGGGTGGGGGTGGGGGTGGGCGGGGTCAACTTCTAGGCTCTCCTTTCCGTGCTTTAATTCTGCTACGATACTTTTTATGGTAGCATATGAAGTGAATTCTTTCTCAGTGTTGCTACACAGCATGAATAGCCATAGCTGCTAGTCCCTTTTTATGCAAATACTTATTACTGTCCATACAGCAATTTTGTCTATTTTGCAAAATTTGTGTCCTGTTCACTGCATCGTGTTACCATTATGACATATGCTGACCAAATAACACAGGCTGATGGTTACATAACTGTAACAAGGCAGCGCAGATGATACACCCCCCACCCCACGCACAAGACTACTTGGTGTTGGGTCTGAAAGTTAAACTTGCTCGAGATATGATCAAACCCACAAATGTGTGAAGAGTTATCAAGATCCATTGATAGGGGCTACAGTGATGACATCGTTTTTTTTTTTTTTGTTTTGTTTTTTCTGTTTTGTTGTTTTTGTTGTTGTTGTTGTTGTTGTTGTTGTTGTTGTTGTTGTGTGTGTGTGTGTGTCTGTGTGTGTGTGTGTTAAAAAATAGTCACAATTGCCTTGACCTTGTGCCCAGCAAGCTGAAGGTTGAATTTCCTCGAGACATTTGCTCGGAACTCAACAACTGTGTGAAGATATATCAAATGCATTGAAAAATGCAGGGGTTAGAAAAATGACTTTTTTTTTCTAAATATAGCCACAGTTACCTTGACCTTGAACCAAACATCTTGAAAAGTTGACTTTGCTTGAGATATTACATACCCAACATTTATGTGAAGTTTTATTAAAATCAATTGATAAAAGTAGGCACCAGAGCGATGGCAAAGTTGTTTTTTGTTTTTTTTTTTTAAAAATAGCCACAACGACCTTGACCTTGATCCTAGCATCCTGAAAGTCGAATTTGCTCAAGATATTATACCAAGCATTTGAATGAAGTAATTTTGAAATCCATCAATAAATGTTTCCCAACATTTATATGAATTTAGTAAAAATCCATAGATATAAATGTAGGCACTAGAGCGATGACAGAGTTTTCTAAAAAAAAAAAAAAAAAAGAAAAGAAAGCCACAGTGACCTTGATCTTGAGCCCAAGACCCTGAAAGTCGAACTCGCTCGAAATTTTATCATACCCAACATTTGCATGAGATGGTATTAAAATCCATTAATATATGTAAGGGCTAGGGCGATGATAAAAGGTGAATATATGAACGTAATACGTTATGTATGTACGGGACAGACGTAACGAAAGGACGAGGGGATAAAAAGGCAAGGATTAATACGGCTGAAAGTAGGCAGCCCTGCTTAATTCCTTCAATGCAAGGTCAACATCAATCATCCCTCGTACAATATCCCAGCTTGCAAACCTGATGTAAACAAAGACGGAGGAAAAAATAAGCATAACATTACGATGACATGCCTCTTCAGATATACTGAAAATTTTACCACCCAAAATGAAAATTTTCAGATAAAAAATTCTGATATTTTTCGTATTTCTGCTCAAAACATAGATTGTGGGTACTCGTTAGAACCGCCTTAAAGAGGCGGTTTTAGCGAGTACCCACAATCAATGTTATTGAGCAGAAATAAGAAAAATAGTGTATACCCCTGTAAACCCCAGTTTTACTATGTAAAAGTGGGGTTTAATGGGGTCAAAATTAGATAGGCGTGTTTTCGTGATGACTCCACGTCTTTGAGATAACACCCAACTAAAGTTCAGTTTTGAAGCAGGTTCCAGCATTTCAAGTATCCTTACAAATGTACACTGATGCAAACTTGCCAACTATGGACGTTTTATTGTGTCCATATGTCGAAATACAATCTTGCAGTCCCTTCAGTATTTTGATTCGCATAAGTTCTGTAGTATTAAAAATGCCGAAAAAAGTCTTTTTACGGTATCGTACATATTCGGAACTGGTTATCTGTTGCCACAATAAGGTGTATAAGTCTCTTCTTAATAAAATAAAAAAGAAGTTTCCGGTTCCAAATATGGACATGTATGGAATCACGCCATGAGCTGCACGAGGATATTACAGTTTGCCATAGACTCAATGTTAGACGTGATCGATAGGGCAAGTATGTCACAGCAAAATTAACACAAAAAGCACCTTTCCAATCAATAAAAGAAATCAAAGGGATTACACTAGAGACACTAAGGTGTTATTTTGCAATATTTGTTTTTGGATTAGCTTACTTTCCAAATTTGACCTTGAAGTGGGCACATCGCAATATAAAAGTGTAACTCGTCCTTTATACACTTTCTCAACATAGAATTCAAGTTTCGATAGACCTTGTAGCAGAAGTGATTTTAGTCGGGCGTCGTATTTAGAAACCAGATCGTAGTGTCGACGATAAAACTGAGACGAAGCATTCCGAAATTTATTATTCTGATATAACCCTGCTGGAAGTGCAGTCGTATTTAGAAACCAGATCGTAGTGTCGACGATAAAACTGAGACGAAACATTCCGTAATTTATGATTCTGATATAACCCTGCTGGAAGTGCAGTTTGGACGGAACGTAGCATGGTAAATGTTGACATGTAAGCATACAGGCAAAGATATGCAGACCTTTGCCAGGTTATCTTGAAGAGATACGTAATCGATACGAGATAACAATTCTGTATTGTTTCGAAGTTATGAAGTTAATACAATCGAATCTCAATAACTCGAACATCTTCGGGACTATGTAAATTTGTTCTAGACATGGGTAGTTCAAGTCAATAAGGGTTAATCATAACGCCAGGTCAGGAGGCAAATGAGCATTTTTAGGGATGTCTTTTCGATTTCGATGTATGTCCTGTGTACTCATTAGAATCGCCTCGATATATCGATTTTAATGAGTATACACAACATATATGACATAATAAAATACAAAAATAAAATCGTTAAACTATAATACCCCGCCATTATCTTGTCGCGGGCAGATAGCTCCGTAACATTTAATGAAATTTGCCCATTAGCAATCCCAAACCAGATCTACACAATATCAATGCACATACCAAGTTTGGTTAAAATCTATTGATGTTTCCTCAAGTTATCATCCAGAAACGAAATACGGACAGACAGACAGACACACGGACGTCCAATGTGAAACTATAATACCCTGCCAGTATCGTGTGGTGGGGAATAAAAATCCGCAAAATATCCACAAATATTTGTTTTCTTGGGTTATCAAGAGAATTTCAGGGGGACTCTGAAACGAGTTCGAATTAACCATCATGGTAAACGAGCCATCGGTGTTCGAGTTATTGCGGTTTTACTGTCATTGTTAAATATAAGAGAAAATGCCCCAAAAATACCACAATCGCACAGCCTTCCCGAGGTGAGGTGAGGAACAAACGAAGACTAATAAAATAGAACTGTAATTGACGTAAGTCTTACGTATTTGTATACATAAGCGTTTTAATTTTAAATTACACGGATAAATTTTACGTTTCTTTTTTACAGAAAACGAGTGTACCAGATGGACCTTCAGTTACAGCAACGCGGATCTACAAAAATGTTGAATAAATCTGAAGATTTCGTAGACAAAGCTATATATGTCACATGTGTTTTTATTATTAATTATTATTATTGAACCTCTTAATCAGTTTTATATTTGTATGGCAATTGGGAGTCTCTTACAAATATTGGAACGACTATTTGCTGCTGAAGATAATTTAAATAGTGTTTAACTTGTGTCCATCAATGTCAAGGACCACTTGCATTATCGCAAAGACCGCTGAAACCCACATTCAATATTTAGCCTTGAATTATATTTAATGATTTTCGCACCTTTTTAATTAACCAAATGTTTATGGTATTCAAGTTAGTGTTTGGAACACAGTTGTATCAGAAATGTAATGAGCGTATACAGTTTTCTGAATCGTTTTGAGAGAGAGAGAGAGAGAGAGAGAGAGAGAGAGAGAGAGGGAGAGAGAGAGAGAGAAGACGTGAACGCTATCAATAACAGCAAACAAAGCATACTTTCTTGTCTTTGGACCATTCTTCTATATGTTTGTCATGTCTTATATAAAATTTTACCACTCTCTGGGCTAATTCAGCAGGCTAAAAACTGATGATATTTTTTTTTCATATTTTTCCTAGAAAACAGGATTAAAACATTTCATGCAAACTGTCTCCATTGGAGACAATTTGCATGAAATGTCAAATCCTGTTTTCTGGGAAAATTAAGAAAACGATTTCAATATGTCGGCTGCTAAAAATTTTACCCAGGGTGTTATGCGTCAAACTGGAAGTACATGTATCTTTGAAAGGACTTTCAGTAACATACATATTTAAAAGTTTCTTCCAAAGTAGTTTGCTTCTGTATCAGTTTTCAACCAATCCTTATTGCATAGCTTCTACATAAACACGGAGCAAGGGGTGCCTGTCTCACAGGTACATGTACATAAAAGCCACGTCAAGCGAAAAAGTACACAATGTGCGGGTATCCTGAACATGCGCAAAGTTTCATCGGGGCATTTGCTCTCCATTGTAACATAACAAGCCCTCTCATCAGGCTCTACTCTGCTTCCAATATTGTTATTGATTTGTAACTGTAGCCACTATTCGCAAGAACGATATGTTCATATTCAAAGATGAAAGTGTCAATTTCAGAAACTCTGGGATGAAAGGGTTAATATGTTTCCTGCAAATCATAATATCTCTGTCTTCGTATTGGATGCAGAGAGAGAGAGAGAGAGAGAGAGAGAGATTGAAAAGAACTGCCTTCACTGGAAATATAACAGTTCCCCAGCGTAATATGTACCTTTGCAGGGGGAGGAGGGGGTATCGGTTCAGTTACTAAATGACCCAGGGTACATTAGTTCTAAAATTGCAGGCGTATCAGTCCTTGCTTACCGCCTGCAGACGCTTTGAATACTTGGCTATACTTCACCCATTTATGCCTGAATATTTTCAGCGAACTCTCCCATCATGAACTTTGGATGGGTCTATTCATAACGAAAACATGCCTATTCAAACACACTGAAAATTTTATCTCTAAAAATGAAAATATTCAGATAAAAAATTCTGATATTTTTCATATTTCTGCTCCAAACATAGATTGTGGGTACTCGTTAGAACCGCCTCAATGAGGCGGTTCTAACGAGTACTAACAATTTATGTTTTGAGCAGAAATAAGAAAAATAATGAATACCCCTGTAAACCCGTTTTACCATATAAAAGTGGGGTTTAATGGGGTCAAAATTATATAGGTGAGTTTTCGTGATGATATATCAAAGCAGTGTTACAGTGGTGACAGCGTTTTTCATGTCCACGGAAACGCATGCAAAACGCTTTTTAACGGTTTGGAAACGCAGCGTTTCGACCACGCTTAAACGATCGTTTACAGTTTTAGCCAATCAGATCATCGTTTCTGAAACGTTTCAAGCGTTTCAAATATTAACCAATCACATTAGCGTTCGGAAAACGCTGTCATGGGAACCATGTCTGGTTTCAAACGTTTTAGCGTTTGCAGAGTTAGCCAATCAAAATCCCGCGGACTCAATTTATTTTACATCTTTTTTTTTTTTTTTTTTTTTCCAATTTCACTTATTTATAATTGTTATAAAATTAATAAAAATAATAGTCAAATAATTTTATGGAGACGAGTATCTGATGCAATAAACAGGAAATGTGTTTTGACGGACAGTGATAGTGGCCGGACTCTGTAGCTCAGTCGGATGCGCTTCTGACTGGTGATCAGGAGTCGCGGGTTCGATGCTTGCCGGTGCAGTCAGGTAATAGTTGTTTGTTGCACACTATTTTCTCACCTGAGACAAACACTGGGTACATAAATATTTCGATTATAAATTACATCAAGTGGTATTAAAGCCACTTGATTATATTGAATGCAATGATTAGACTCACATCAATGAATGTAATATTTGTAGTAATAATAATAATAATAATAACGATTACTAAACATGTATTTTTATGTCACAGTTTTGCAGATTAACATTTCACTGTATCAGCGTATACGGGAGTTCCCTGTCCAAGATTGCGGCTAAGTAGCGGTAGGAAAAAATCTAGAGTAAATACATGTACTTCGTTATATTTTCCTTCCGCGATGATTTAGGATATTAGATGGTGGCAATTAGCTATTAAAGACACAATTTAGATTACATAACACGCTAAAGGCCATAAGCAGATAAAAATAAGAAGTTCTTGGTGACTTTGGCCAACCTTATAGGTAGGGGCCTAATAAGGGGAAATTATTGACATTAGTAAAGTTTATGATTAAAACATAGAAACAGATAAGGTCGGTAATTTGGCGAAAGGTTGGTGTGCATTTTTTTTCTTTTTACTCATTAAAATATAGCTGGTTGTTTTTAATAAAATCGCCTCGCAAAGGCAGTTCTAATGAATACCCACAACATATTTTATGGATAAATTATGGATAAATTAACATTTATGTCTTAATATGCTAGTTTATCATCAAATTCCCTCTTCTGCATAAATTTCCATTAGCACAATTTCAAAGCTTCGTCAAACTAAAAGATAATCACAAAAAAAGGGTATAATAAATAAATCCATTGTTCAGGAAAAGCATAATTTTGGAGCACTTTTTTTCGCAAAGACATTTAAGAATTATTTACTACGCTCTGGGGCAGTTTCAGCAGACAAGAAATTAATAAGATTTTGTTTTTATTTTTTCTGAAAAATAGGATTTGAAATGTTAAATGCCATTTTACGGGAAATATAAGAACAAAATCTTTATTTTTCTTTCATTCCCAGCAATGAATAATGATAGGAATGCCTTTCAACTTCCAGTTAAGAATGATTGATTATTGACTTTTGAAAGTACTGGAAAACACGTTGTGTCTTAAAATGCAATATACAACGGAAAAGGAATTTAACAGTTTTTGGCAGAATCAATTTAATTCCTGCAAAAAAGAATGTACTTTCAGTGAATATGTGGATCAGTCTGCACATCCCGCAATCTTATCAGTCTGTGTTTTCTGGTCGAAGAAGCAGTAGATCTTCTAGAGCGTGTGGTGAAGACTGATCAGACTGCAGACGTACAGGCTGATCTGAATATTCACTAAACATACAGAGTTTGTAGAAATAACTGTGTTTCAGAAAATTCAGTTTGCGCAATTGCAGAAAGTAAATATTTACATTTTAGGATACAATCATTTTATTTTTTTTAAATTTCCTATCAGACTTATTATACAGTTCTCCATCAATAGAATTAAGATCCAGTTTTTGAAGTGTTCTTATTTACTTTAAAAATAAGTAAATAAATAAATAAATAAATGAGGTTCATTTGAGAAACTTTATGATCGATTTATGATTATGATCATATCTTGTATTTTCATGTTTCTCCTCCAGAAAATATATGGTTGGTACTCATTAAAATTACCTCTGTGAGGTGATTCTAATAAATATACACAACAAAATTATTTAAGTGGAAAAATGAAGACACACATCAATTATTATCAAATACTCTATGCTACATGAATCTGGAGTACTATGCAATTAATGCGTATAATATCATGATATTTTCCAATTTTTATTTATTTACATATTTTTTTTTTATTTATACTATCCCCTTTTTGATCTTTCAAATGTTACATAATATTAGCCTGTGTATTTCTTAAGGAGGGTGAGGTATAGGATATACTCATTCCATGTATTGTTTATTGGAAGTTTTATGATATGCAGGTGCACTTCCAAATCTATTTGGATGAGAAAAAAAAAAAAGAAACAGCATGCATAAACAGGTAATGCCTTAAAAGGATATAATGCTCGTATATTTGAAATTAAGACAACACCAGACGTAATGTAAAAAATATATATCGAAGAAGACTTACTTAAAAACTGCTAAGTCAGTTTTGAACAAATAAAAAAAAAATTTCAATTTCATCCATTCATCTTTGATAAAAAGTCATTTTCATTTTAAATTATCGAATACATGTAGAGACAAAGTAATTTTACCAATATTAAAAAAGAAGAATACATGAAAATATGTGATAAATATAGGGCATCCGCGCACTCTGATTTGCTTCGTAGCTGCTCATCTGTACATTGTCTTATTCGATACGATTTGCCAATAGTCTTGCACATTATCTTCTAATATTTAACCTATTGTTACTGAATGAACTCACCCACCCTATATACTGGAAGATTCTAATTTCGATTTTAGGTATGCCAGGCTATGTTATGTAGAGAAACAAATGGTTGAACTATTTGCAAATAATGGATACCCTGATCAGACGTCACGTTCTGCGGCATCTGATCTGGGTCTCCACTGTTTTCCAATTACCCTTTTAGGAGTATCCAGACTACAATGTGCTATAAATGCAACATTGATTTGTATGTTCATCCGTGCATTTTGATCTGATTCGTTGCAGTTCGTCTGTACATTTTTATTATCATTATTATTCGAAAGGATCTGATGTTTCTCCAGTGCATCGTCTTCTAATATTTAAGTATAGGTTGCAATATGCAAAATACTAGATTAGAATGTGCATCCGCGCACTCTGCTCTGGGTCATTGCTGCTCGTCCATACATTTGATCTGTTTATCCAGCACATCGTCTTCTAATATTAAAATATAGCGTTCTTAAGGTTAACAGCTTTGCATATACATGCCAAAAATGTTTTCATAGTGAGAATATACTTTCATGAAAGCCCTCCAGCAAGATATTTGCCGACTGTCCACATAATTGCCATGATGTGCACAGTGCATCGTATTCGAAAAATAATGGCCCAAACAAGTAAAAATGGACCTATTTATATTTTACGATTCTGATCAGTCTGTGTATTAGATGGATACTGAGCGATTCATGTATTACAGTATTTTATACTAATGACCTGATCAGTGAACTGAGTGGACACCATTATGCACTAGACTGATCCACTCACTTTAATCCGAGTAACACCTATGCTCAGAGGGACGTTTTCACTGGATAAGGATCTAATGAAAGGATTAGTATTGGTGACACATTATTCTAACAATAAATTTCAGTAAAGCAGATCATCTGTTCCAGAACCATTTGTCTAAACGACAGTTTACATTTCATTTTAAAAAAAAGGTGGGGGCGTGAGGGGGAGGGACGTGAGGGGGATGGGGGGGGGAGGGGAGAAATATTACTCAAAATAATAATGGCAATTCACAGGTTCGACGTAGTTCAGACTGGTGTAGAAAATCTTTCATCTTGATCCTGCTGCGCAAGCTGATCTGGTTTGGTCGGCACTGGTTGAATATATATTAGCCCCTTTGAATAGAAATAATAAACGACCTTATGGTATTTGAGAACAGCTTAGACCAAGGTGAACCGGCATTTCCGCGCAGTCTGATCGTGGTCTACACATATCACCAACAGAATGGATTATGTCAACGATTCATTGTCCAGCTGAACCTTAAACACTCTCTGGGCTAACTCAGCAGATGGCAAATTCATGACCTCTTTTCTTATTTTCTCCCGTAAAACAGGTTTGACATTTCACGCAAATCTCCACTGAAGACAATTTGCAGGGGAAGTGAAGTCCTGTGGAGATAATATGTATGAAAAGCCGACACCTGTTTTCAGGATAACATATGAAAAATATTTCAAAATGTCATCAACTGACTATTCTGTACATTTCATTCAAATTGTCTTGAATAGAGACAACTGGCATGAAATGTCAAATCCTGTTTTCTGGAGAAACGAAAAAAATGTCATCACTTTGTTGTCTGCTGAATAAACAGAGTGGTAAAGGTTAACATTTAACCTGCTTTGTTTAGATATAAGCAGATGATATTATTATTATTATTATTATTTTTTTTTTTTTTTTTTTTTGATGTGAAAACAGTTTAACTCACTTTAATTTGGAGACACAAAACAGGCTATTGGAAACAGTGCAGATCCAGATCAGACACTGCAAAATGCGGCATTTGATCAGGGTAGCCATTGTTTGCAAAGTTCAGTCATTTTTCGCTAGGATTATCTAAATCACATAACCTGACATGCCTAACATTGAATTAGACTCTTCCAATATAGAGTGTGGGGGAGTCTATTTGGACATATATACTCTTGTTGCATCTTTTCACCTTTTCCCATAATGCTGTCAAATTGTGCTACATGGAAGTCAAATAAAGAACTAAACTTGTATAAGTTTTATCTCTGGCATTTTTACTTATGGGATTATTTCCTATGACATTTTACCAGGTAGCCTCTGGCATTTTTATTTGTTGCATTTTTCCTCTAACATTTTTGCATATGTCATTTTCAGCTCTGGCATTTTTACCGCACACCTTAAAAACAAAATAAGTCAGAAAAGCCTGCCGATTTAAATGACAAATCGTAGCAATTAACATACATCTAAAATTATGCAATAATAATAATAATAATAATAATAATTATAAATAAAAATAAAATAAAAATAAAATAAGAAATAAATAAATAAAAATAAAATAAAATATAAAAGTAAGATAAATAAAATAAATAAATATTTTCTTGGTTAAGGCATTCTGATATTGTCAAATCATTTGCAGGCAATTTGTATGAAATGCCAAAATCTGTTTTCAGGAAATTATATAAACTTCATAATGTCATCTCGAAATATTTTATACCGAGTACTATGTGCTAAAACATGTAATTGTCAAAAGACGTTGATTGTCATGATTGCAGTGTAAAAATAATAGGCTTCACAAAGTATAATAATTAATCATGTTAATTCTTTCGAAAATACCAAAATATATTTTATAAAGAAAATATAAATAAATAAAATAAAATAAAATAAATATAATTTTAATACGTAGATACAGAGTACTTTAGTTGTAATAAACACGGTTTAATACGGTCCAACAGGTATTTATGATTCGATTTGTCTAACATACAAACGGTGCGAAACGGTCAAATGATTGGCCGAAACGGAAAAAGCGTTTCGATAAGGCAAGCTGATTGGCCGAAACGGTGAAAAGCGTTTCGAGAAAACGTTTGTATCTCCTCAGTGCGCATATGCAAATTAAGCGTTTGAGTGAAACGCTTTGCTCTGTAATTTGATTGGCCGAAACGATATGAAACGCTAGAAACGTTGTCGAAACGCAAACGTTATGCCACGATTTTAAAACGCACCCCAAACGCATAAACGGACAAGAAAAACGTAATCGCTACTGTATATAGGAATTGTCATAGCAGATTTTATTATTGAAACTTTCCAACATAACTGCAAGCAGACGCCGTGTTCTGTGGCGTCTAATCTGGGTCTGCACTGTTTGTAAAATGTCCCTTTTATAGGACGCTAGGCATAAATGAGTTAAGGAATGCTTTGCAAAGCCTGATCAGACGGCGCGGATGCGGAGATTTATTTCTGTCTTCGATGGGATTACATACATTCTTGTAGGAAATGATGTGCCCTGATTCAAATTTATGTATAGTTCCTGGCTAGGATGAAATACAATCTATTTTCTTGTCTATGATCGACCTTGACACGCCGGCCCACACATATAGCTAACTATACTCTTCAAATAATTGATAAGATTTTTTTTTTCTGATTAACGCTTAGCATGCTAGTAATAATGTCAGCAAAAAAAGACTTTGTAATATTTGTCTCATTTTTCCCAGAAAATGGGCTTTGGTATTTCTTGCAAATTGACTCCTTAGGAGAAAACTAAGGAGACAATTTGCATGAAATATAAAAGCCTGTTTTCTCCTTAGGAGACAATCTGCAGGGAATGTCAAGAACTGTCGGATCTGTCTTCTATAGACACTCTCGGGTTGCACAAGGCTCCAATATTTCTTCAAGCGAAGACTGATCAGACAACGTGGACTCTCAGGCTGATCTCCGCGCATTCGCCCTAAAAATTCGGTCAGACAAGTTTGAGCAAACAGTGTAGACCCAGATCAGACGCCGCATGACGCGGCATCTGATCAGGGTCTATACTGTTTGCCACTCAGCGAGCAGCTTTTCAAAGCGACCAACAGTTAGTAAAGTGGACAGGTTCAAAGTTTAAGACAAGTATAGTAACGAGTTATGGTAGCTACTGTGCTTTCGACATCTTTTTTTTTTTTTTTTTTTTTTTTTTTTTTTTTTTTTGTTTTGTTTGTTTGTTTGTTTTTTGCTTGGTGATTTACACAGAAGTAACTTTGCAAACTTTTGTCATAACTTAAAGCAAAACCATTTGTCGTATCTACCTATGCACAAAATGTTTTATTTTAGTCACTGGTTAAAAAATCAAATATTTTCACTTTTTCTCATAGTAAAAATGAATGCAAATTATGAAGAAATCTGTAGGGTAGGTAACCTGGAGGCAGTTTTCAACAAGTTCTCAATAAGTTCTGTTTGTTCAATTTGTCTGAAATTTTCACAGTATTGTTATGAAACATCAATAATTAAATTTCAATAAAGGAAAATTAAAAAAAAATATTCTCTGAGACAAAGATTAAAAAAATCACTTTACTATAGAAATTGCATAGGTCAGACAAATTTTGGTCGTATATTTAATTTTAGGGTAATTATTTGAGAACAAACCACAGAAACAGAAAAGACAAATGGTTTCTGATAAGATATTGTCAATAAGAACAAAATATTTTCATTTTAAATCAAATGCGAAGCAAAAACCGTCTTTCCGAGTGATGTCAAAAGGACAGTAGGATAAGTACGGCAGTTCTCGCTTGGCTTACGTTTTTGAAGGTTCAGTCGACTCTCATTATCTCGAAGTCCAAGAAACTCTCTGAAATAATTCGAGATATCCGTACCTCGACATATCAGATTTGCAAAATTGAGGAAAAATAAATCAAACAACCACATTTCACAAATAAATATGTAATTTGACTCCTGAAGTAAGAGATACATTGAAAAAAATGTGGAAAAGAGGAGAAATTGCTCCTTAGGAACAATTTCTCCTCTTTTCCACAATATTTTGTTACCTGTTGTTAAATTTGCACGTTTAAACAGGAGCTAGATTTTTACTTCGACATAAGCAGTTATTCGAGATAAGCGAAGAGGAGATAACGAGAGTCGACTGTATAGTATTTTTCGTGGCACATTTGCGAACAACGAAGACACAGATCTGTCTGATCAGAGTCTTCGCTGGATATTCTTTGGATGGGCAATGATCAAACGTTTCTTTAGACGGACTGCTAATACTCTACTCCTACTGCTCGGATGCGCAGATAGATCTGACTTTTGGCTGGGCTCAAATGTCCGCTAGGCTAGCATCTAATATGTCTAGCGTGTTCGCTCGCTGGGCTTATATCCCACGTTGCAGTTTATTCAGTGCAGTTTATATATTTCTATTCTGGCTACCGGATAAGGGTTTCCGCAGATTACATCGGTGCTAGCAAATCTTATCTAACACACCCTTATTAGTCCCGTGGGAAAGATAAAAATCGAGAATTTTCACGTGTTTGATATATACTGGTTGTATTGGACGTCACGGTACGCTATCGTTAAGGTTGACGTCACTGAATGTAATGACGTCACTAAACGTCACTGTATTGTCATGATTATGTGGCGGACGTCTACAATCGAAAAGTGACTGCATTATCAAACACCTACTTTCAGAAATGAAAGGTATGCAAGAAAAAGAATCTATCATGGATGTGAGGGACAGATAGAAAAATCCGTCCCTCGGGATCACAGTCTGACATCACTCGGCTAGCCTCGTGATGCCAGAAAATAACCTTCGGGACGGATTTTTTACTATCTACCTCTCACACCTATGATAGACTCTTACATGTACATTGACTTAAGAATGTTTAACAGTCTTGGGCTGATATCCTCCCGCAATAATTTATACCACAACAGGTATCGATCAACCTTATCAAATGCTTTCTCGTAATCGAGAAAAGCACAATACAACTTTTTACTGCCTGTATTACCATTTACACTTTTTGAGATAATTGAGCTTAAAATAAAAATACAATCAACTGTTGATTTTGCTTTCTGAAAACCGAATTGATATTTGTTAATGTTTTCATGTTTATCTGACCATTTGTTAATACGGTTTAAAAGGACATGTGAGAAAATCTTTGCAATTACATTTATTAAAGTAATACCTCTGTAATTATTTGTCGAGTCAATATCACCTTTGTTTTTGTAGATTGATACTATGATCCCTTTCTGCCAAGAATCGGGATATTCACCAGACATAAATATCTTATTAAACAAATATGGGGACAGGAGATCGCAGGCGCTTTTAAACACTTCTGCGGCTAGGTCATCGATACCCGGGCTTTTAGCGTTTTTTAAATCCTTAATAACGGATTTCACTTCACCCAGTGTGATTTCCGTATAAAGGTCAGGGTCATTTAAGTCAGTCATTCCCTGCGCTTCTCCGTATCCACTCTCGTTTTCATCGGAATTACTATCATTTTGATTTGCTGAATTATGTACATTTTCGTCCTTAAAAACATCTTGAAAATGTGTCAAAAAATCTTCACAAGTAAGAATCTCGGAAATTTTCTTTTTGGATTTTAAATATTTATTAATACTAGCCCAGAAATCACGTGGTTTTGTTTTTGCTAGGGCACAAACCTTTTTGCCTTCGCTTAACTTGTATTTCGTTTTCGCTTTTCTTTTACTGCGATTGTAACGCGTTCTCGCTCTTGAGAAGGATACTCGGTTTGTATCATTTTTATTTTTTAAAAACAAGTTTCTCGCTTTTACAAATCTCGTCTTGTCAAAACACAATTTTTATCACACCATTCGTTACGTTTTTTTTGTGCAGTATACCCCTTTTCTTTTTTACGTTTATTTTATTTTTATTTTTTTTTGTCATAACTGTCGAAGCTTCCTTCTGTAAAAAACTTGTGAAATCTTGCACTGATTTATCGACGCCGTTTCTTTCTAGCTTTATACATAAATCCGTAATAAAATCTTGCTTTTGCAGCAAATTATGTACAAATATGTCCGATTTACTATTATCCCAGATACAGAAATACATAAAAATTCGGTTCGCATAACTGTCCCAACTCAGTCAATGCATCAAAGCGAAAACATAAAAATCAAATTAATCACAATGATAAACAAAGACGAGTACTCATGGCTAATTCTACTGTATGGCAGAGTAAATGAAAACCAATAGTATACGAGTATGCCTAGCGTCCCATAAAAGGGACATTGGCGAACAGTTTACATTGTAGTAGACCCAGATCAGACTCCGCGTTCTGCGTTATCACTGCTTGCATTAACTACATGAATTTCTATAAAATATGGTAATAATAAAAAAAACTAACCAGCCACCCTTTCTATTCAAAATGGATCGGTCCAAAGGATTGAAATAGAAGAGTTCACCTGACGTAAATGGAATAAGCCGGTTCTTGGGGCGTATGCGATCTGGAGAACTACATAACAGCATATGAAGAGACTAAATTAAACCGAGTTTCCGATTCTCGTTCTTTTGTGTGTGTGTGTGTGTGTGTGTGTGGGGGGGGGGGGGGTTTAAAGGCAACATTTTATAGATTTTTACTATATGTTGCCTTTTCGTAAGCTTGGACTGGAAGCCATATCAGTTTTTCACATGTGAAAATGTGATTAGCAAACATTTTCCACAGCTCTTTATGAAAAATATAAATTAAGTTGCCAAGGAATGGTCACAAGCACGAAGCAAAGCCTTCTTGTAGCAGCATCGAAGCAGAAGAGATGAGGAACACAGAATGACAAAGAACAAAACGGTCCACATACGTTATATCACGAAAACACACCTAAATAATTTTGACCCCCTTACACCCCACTTTTATATAGTAAAACTGGGGTTTACAGGGGTATTCATTATTTTTCTTATTTCTGCTCGAAAACATAGATTGTGGGTACTCGTTAGAACCGCCTCGGCGAGGCGGTTCTAACGAGTACCCACAATCTATGTTTTGAGCAGAAATATGAAAAATATCAGAGTTTTTTATCTGAATATTTTTCAGTTTTTGGAGGTGAAATTTTCTATATATTTGAATAGGCGTGTTTTCGTAATGACGTGTACGGACAAAGAACTGCAATAGAGAAACCGTCTTGGAGTAGGCAGCAGAAAAATACTTGTTGGTTTAAACCATTTATGCCGAGTGGACTCTTCTACCTTAACTCTTTGGAGCGTTTCATTTCTCTAAAGGGAGTGTCCGGTTATCCTTTTATTGTTATCATGTTTTATGGAAATTCCTGTCCTAAATGCAAACAGTGTAGATCCTGATGAGACGCCGCAATCCGCGGCGTCTGATCTGGGTCAACACTGTTTGCCAATGTCCATTTTTTGGAAAGACACATGTAGGCATAAATGGATTAAACTAGGTTTGTTCGCTTAAACCACGCTCTTACTTTTGATGCAACTCCCAATAGCAAATATTAACTACGGAGGCACAGCATTTTCTACAAGACTGCATGTGCGCCGAACGAAGACATAGACCAACCTGCCCTTTAGCGCAAGCTAATCATAATCTTCGCAGAGCAATATGTATGTAGTCAAGGGTCCAAGGTGTCTTTAGGCAGACAGCAAAGACTCTGATCAAATTACGCAGATGCGCAGGATGACCTGAGTTCTCTGGACCTTATGCAATCTTGGAAATGCTTTACCCGGTGTTACGTCCATGTAGGGATTAGCTCATCTGAAGCGTACGGGTGCACTTCGAAAACACGCCTATCCAAATATACTGAAAATTTTACCATCAAAAAATGGAAATTTTCAGATAGAAGATTCTGATATTTTTCATATTTCTGCTCAAAACATAGACTGTGGGATGAGGCGACGAGGCGGTTCTAACGAGTACCACAATCTATGTTTTTGAGCAGAAATAAGAAAAATAATGTATACCCTGTGAACCCCATTTTTACTATATAAAAGTGGGGCTTATGGGGGTCAAAATTATATAGGCATGTTTTCGTGATGAGCCGAGTGGTTAGCGCTCCCGACTTCGGATCATGGGGTCCTGGGTTCGACAGAGGCGGAATTCATCTGATGACTGAAAGGCGTTTCATTGTACAGTCTTTCATTATCATCCTTCCATCGTCTCGCTATGACTTAAATACTGTTGAAAGGGGCGTAAAACACAAAACCTTTATCAGTTCATCTGTAAACCTTCACAGTAAAACACTTTTAATCACAAATAGTTTGAGGAAGCGAAGCAGAGGGCCGAATGTCGACCTGATTCCAGAGTACAAGTAAACCACAAGTTGGTCCTCGATTGGCCCGAACGCCCGATCACAGACAGACAGTCAAGCTTCAACCTTCTGGAACAGCTTTCGAAAGTAGCTGTAAATCATTTGAGGACCGACCCATCGTCATGAAATTAAAGAAGGAAGCATACAATGTAGTTAGTTATCATCTATAATAAGATTATGAACCATATACGGGTCGAACATCTTTAGGCATCACGAGAACATGCCCATATGATTTTAACCCCTTAAACCCCACTTTTAAATAGTAAAACTGGGGTTAAAAGGGGTATACATTATTTTCTTAGTTTTGTTCGAAAACACAGATTGTGCGTACTCGTTAGAACCGCCTTACCAAGGCGGTTCTAACGAGTACCCACATGCTATGTTTTGAGCAGAAGTATGAAAAATATCAATGTTTTTTTATCTGAATATTTTTAGGTTTTGGAGGTGAAATTTTCTATATATTTGAATAAGCGTGTTTTTGTAATGGATTACGCAAATTTGTCCTAGACATGGACAGTTCGAGCAACTCAGTGTTAATCAAAGAGCTAGGTAAAAAGACAAAGAGATTATTTAGAACTGATGTGTTTTCGAGCTTAGATAAACTAATGGTAAATTGATGTACTCAGTAGAATCGCGTAAATGAGGCGATTCCATCACGAAAACATACCTATATAATTTTGACCCCTTAAACCCCACTTTTATATAGTAAAACTGGGTTTAACAGGGGTATACACTATTTTTCTTATTTCTGCTCAAAAACATAGATTATGGGTGCTCGTTAGAGCCGCCTCGGCGAGGCGGTTCTAACGAGTACCCACAATCTATGTTTTGAGCAGAAATATGAAAAATATCAGAATTTTTATCTGAAAATTTTCCTCTTTTTGGTTGTAAAATTTTCAATATATTTGAATAGGCATGTTTTCGTAATGCTAAAATATCCCTAAATATCTGTTTTCTTAAGCTATCGGAAGCATTTCCTAAGGATTCATATCAAGTTCGATTTAGTCACGGTAAGCGGAGCATCGGTGTTCCAATCATTCAAGTTTTACTATATAGGATGAAGTTTGACGCAGCACATTTAATTTGTAATCTTTCGCTTTATAACGACCGACAATCCTTTGTAATTGTTCCGCAATTCTTGTGCGTTGTTTTGAAATAAACCAATTTGAGAACTGAGCATATGTTCGATTATGCTGCCCATATCTAGATATTTAAGGCCGTCCTAACCTTTCTAATCAGAACAAGAAACAACGATGAATTCGATATACAGGTATTTTGACAAACAGGCCTCAGAAAACAATATACATGTAGACCCAGATCAGATGCCACAGAACGCGGCGTCTATTCAGGGTCTATGCTGTTTGCCCCTCATCTAGTAGTATTTTGGACTCATCAACAGGTAGTTAAATATATTCATTGTTTGTTCCTCATCGCTTTTCTGTTGGTGTCTTTGGAAGGTTGTACTTGAGATTGTTTCTCCCTATTTTAATCTGCCTTCAACTACCCTGTACGAGCTTGCAAAGCTAAGGTCGACCCAGTCCTTGCCTTGTTGTTGTCTTCCCAGCTTATCGTCTACCTGCCCATCTACGCTCCCTTCAAATGAGTCTTGCAGAATTCTTTGCGATGTCAGAAGAATGTGAGATGTGACCATTTAATCTATTTCTTTTCTGGCGTAGTTTGCGGTAGAATCTCGTTTCCAAGGCCGGGATTGTTTTTCGAATTCTGCAGTCCACGTCCAAAAAAGGATAAGAGAAAAGTCCAGGGAGTGCAAGAAAGACAAACCGTAGCCCTTCCCAGACACCAAGAGGAAGAGGAAACAGACAAAACCAAACAAGCGCAAATCGAACATACGTACAAAAAAGCTCGAAGATTAGCTCTCTCTTCCCCAAGCGAGGTAATCACAAGAACAAAGTAACACAAGGTAAGACAAAAAAAAAAACAAAAAAAAAAAAACAAGTCTAACAGCGTATAGGAAGGTGGACATATATATGCTAAATTTCGGAAGGAAGCCGGATGTTCTTCTCTTTCAATATTATCTTTACCTTTGTTAGAACCGCAGATTTCTTTTCTCGGAAATATAATCACTGTTGCCATTCGCCTATCTCCATATCTTGTTACAGACTGTGATCATGGTATCGATCGTGGCTTCTACTCCAGCTTGAATTAGTCCAGCTAGCATTCTTCTTAAATATGTATCGGGCCGTTATCGGCTCGACAGGATTCCTGCCGGATAGATAATGACAGGATTCTTGTAGGTCCGATAATGGTTTGCTATGGATTTAAATAGAATGCTAGTTGGGGTGGTGGTGGTGGTGGCGGTGGTGGTTAGGGGGAGGGGGGGACGGGGGGGGGGGGAGGGCGGTTCTCTTGGTATGTTATCAACTCGAACTATCTTTCCATTCTTCAGTGTCTCACCTAAGTCATGTTACATTGGGCAGTAGTTCTCATCTAAATGAACACTCTAACATCAGCTTTGTGATTGTACAGCTCCGAATAGTACTCAGCCCATGAATTTAAAATTGTTTGTCCTTCAGTGAGGCATGTTATGGTTTATCTTGAATCGCGGTAAACTTCTTGCTTTTTTATTTGTTAGAACGTTCACTATTGGAGCCAGCGCATGACAAAACCTACAATAAGACTTGTGTGACCAGCGAAGAATCAGATCAGCCTGCGCATCCGCGCAGTCTGATCAGAGTCTTCGCTGATCGCATGGGCCTTCAGCAGCCTCCAGGCTATGTGAAGAGGGATAAACGAGAACCCTTGCTATACTGGGTGGATGTACAGGCTGGCCCGAATCTTTACTGGTCACACAGGTCTTATGGTACGTTTTGTCGTGGGCTGGCTTAATTGATAAGTTTCTTTTGTGTTTTACCTGCTTAGGCATCTCTAAATATCTTGACATTAACTTTCTATCCAGTTCGTCTGTGTCTGCTTTCCTATCTTTGGGTTGCTTTGTATTTTTTGCCTCGTTCATTTTTCTGACTGTTGCATTTTTTTCTTTTATTATGTTACACGACTTGGGTAAGCGAGACAGATTGGAAGTTGGAAAAAAAAAAGCTTTAAGAGGACTGCAACTTTTTTTCAGAATTATCAAATTTATTTTGTCTGTTCAGAAAAGAGATCTACTCCAAAAGGAAAGAATGTGCTCCCCTTGGAAGTGAATTCTTTCATTTTAGAATAACATTGTTTAAAAGGCATTGTTGAGCAGGAAAGCAAACAGGAAGTAACAAATGTTGTCTCCCCTGTAACAGTTGGCGGGAAATCTATCAATGCGAACCAGATCCTCTTTAAACAAGTTTTCACTTTGTATAAAAATGGTTTTAGAAAGGAACCTTGTTCACCGATGACTTCATTACGAAAACAAGCCTCTTCAAATAAATTTAAAGTTTTACCACCACAACATGAAAATTTTCAGATAAAATCCTGATATTTTTTATCTGTCTGCTCAAAACATAAATCGTAGGTACTCGTTAGAACCGCCCACAGTCTATGTTTTTGAGCAGAAATAAGAAAAATAACGTACACCCCTTTAAATCCGAGTTTTACGACATACAAGTGGGGTGTAAGGGTGTCAATATTATATAGGCATGCTTTCGTGATGTTCAAAATTACGGAAGAGTCTGGAATTACTCACAAAGGATCTCCCGTCTGAAGGCCTAAGTTATGCAAATCCATATCTCCACTATCATCGTCAAAAATGCAGGAGCACTGGTCATTCTGTAAACACCCTTTTGACAGTACTGTCGAAGAATAATAAAGAATAAGAAGAGAAACGCAATGCGGTTCCATTGACACAAATGACACAATAATTCAACCATTTTTGTAACGCAAAATATATATGTATTTAAAGGTGAAAATATATTTTATCTTAAGTTTTAAGTAAATGTCATGATAAACGTAATCTTATTGATGATGTTGTTGTATTCATTTTGATATCGAATTTACTGACTGATAAATAACACGCGTGTTTAGATTCTGTGATATCATTGATGGCCTTGATTGATATGTTATATCGTTTGTAGGCTTTGCTATGTTTTAATGGGGACCGGAGGTACTTGGTAGATTTCCATCCCTTCTGAGCAAAGCAGATACCTTTTGTGACTTCCTGTTTGCTACTTTATAAATCAAATCTCCTTTAAAATGGGTCTTCTCTAAACAGCAACAACAACAGCAACAGCAGCAGCAACAACAACAATTACAATCAAAAAGCCTCCAACCCTCCCCCCTCCCCCGCCCCCCAAAAAAGGCACACACAAAAAAAAAAAAAAAAAAAAAAAAAAAAAAAAAAAAAAAAATAAAAAAAACAACAACAAAAAACAAGTAACTCTAAAAACTTTAAGAAAAGAAGGTGCTCCCTTTAAATAAAATGAATTTTTTCTTTGTAGTTTGTATACTGCTCAAATTAAAAGTATAGTGTCAATTTTCTTAAAGTACAGAATAATTCAAAAGTCGAACATCATTCAAGCAGTCGCTAGATGGTGTGACCGGTGTTGAAAAAATACATTACTGTTTGTTTAAACATATCTTGTTATTCCACTTAAACATGCACAAGCAACAATTTACACATCTAATAGGATTAAAACAAAACAATTTGTTTGTTCAATTCTTCTCCTAATAACAATGTTTTTGTACAAATAGCAACGAAAACGTGTGTAGGTGATGTATCGAAGTAAAAGACTGGTAGAAAAGTTACAATGCTAAATCACCTACAGAACCGTGTTTTCCAACATTCTTTAGGGGATCCAAAAGTGATAAAGAAAGCATAAGATAAACGAAATAAATTTGTCCTTATCCTTTTGACTGGGTAAACTGTTGTATGTAAAAATAGTATTGAATAAACAATACCAAATAGCTTTTATTTTAATTATTCTACTGATTTCTTGGCCATAAGTAAAAGTAAGGAATTTTGCTTTAAATTCTTGGCAGATTTGGCCGATTGTGATATATCTGAAAATGAAGCTCTGCTCATGTAAACGCTAGAGGGCGTAAACAGTGTTGCAAACATCATTACTGCTTATAAAGAGTCTCAAAAATACCGAGACGTTTATTTTCTAATCCGTATTGTGTTCTTTGTTTCCAAAGGCAATCTTTTAGACGTTTATTTTACTACAGAACAGCGGTAGAACGTCTCCCCATACATCATCATAATGCAGATAATATTTCATTTCCTTTGGTATCATTGGTCGCATTGTGGTATATTTGAAAATGGAGTTCTGCCAATGTATATGTTAGAGGGCGTAAGCAGTGTTGCAAACTTCATTACTGCTTATGAAGAGTCTCAATAAAACCGAGACTCATTTTTTAACCCGTTTTGTGTTCTTTGTTTCCAAAGGCAATCTTTTTGACGTTTATGGGATACAGCATTCATACCCCAAAAAGGGTTAATAGACAATATCAGCCAGATCTTATAGCCTGAAGGGGTATTTGCTCAAAAATACATTTTCGCCCATTCATTTGAAGTTTAAGAAGTCAGCCGTAGACGCAAAAACCGAATGGGCAATATAAAACCCAGCAACTGATCTACAACTGAATTGCTTTATTGCATTGCTTAAAGCACGAATCGCTAAACAAAAAAAAAAAAAAAACAAAAAAAAAAAAACCATAAATATCAAATTATATCACCAAGAACTTATCTGCTTTCAAAACAACTGGGAAGGTCTTCAGTATTCAGGCTGTCCTGACACTGTCATTTTTCTCCGCTGACGCGTCGCCGTAAAACGAAATTTCCGACCGTAAAACCGCCGATTTACCTCCCCAAATGCCAAATTTGAATGCAGTTATCCCCTAAATGACCTGATTGACAGGCATATCCAGGAATTCTCGTAGTAGCGATTCCAGTTTGTCCAAATATGGGATTCATGTGACTTCACAGCCTACGTATGATATTTATACAGACAACAGAAAGGAAATGAATAAAATTAAATAAATGTTCATTAAAAAGCAACTTTCATATATATATATATTTCCGTTTTACCAGATATTTTTATAACCTCAAAAATGATAGAAAAACTAATTTCCTTTATTGTGGCAGCAAACACTTTGAAATCGTCACATAAATGCAGGAAATATCAAAGGTTTTTGTTTTGTGTTGTGCTTTTTATTTTATACAAAAACTGGAGAAACGTCTACGTTTAAATGCTTAAATTATAAACATATGCAAAAATATTTAAAATTTTATTTTGATATAAATGGCCCAGTTGGTATCAACTTTGACCCTAGTTTTTCCTGAAAAGTGTGTAGACCAAGTGAAAGGCTCTGTGTACACAATAAAAGATTGACACGCCCGGCTACACAAACTGTTTTAAAATAATATCCTTAATCGACAGTTTCTTTTTGTTATCAGTATTAATGTATTGTTGACAAGTCGGAGAATAATTAATTAAATAAGACATATGAATATATGAAATCTAATTTTTGTGTTACATTGATAGGAATGTTTTCATTTGTTTGCATTTTACAAAATATGTGCACAAATTATGCAATCATTATTTAAATACAAATACTCTGTAATCGCTTAATTATTAATTTGTGCAACTTAGTTGTTTTGAATAATGAAACAGCTTCATTATTTGACAGCAATTTTTTTGTCTGTATAAGAAACCATACAAACAGCGACATACGCAATTAGTATTTCATTGCCAGTTATGGTTGGTTATAGCAAAAATTTATCAGACGACATTCTTTTCTTTCATAAGAAAATAATTTCTTGACCTTTCACGTAAATAGACTGTATGGCAGACGATTCACACGAAATATCAAGGTTTATTGTCTATGAAAAAAGTGTAAATGTTATTTGCTGCAGTTGTGATTGGCGCTTTAAGGGTTAAGTTAAAGGCTGGTGGAATGTTCACTCGAAAATATATACTGGATATTGTCCGACTACTTTGCATATACATGCTTTTACAGAGAAACATACAAATTTTCGTCATATTGACACGTCCACGTATTAAATCCCAAGCAAACCTTTTTGTGTAGGGTCAAGTGGGGTTTACAGGGGAATGCATTACGTTTTCTTGTTTTTCTAAATATAGCATTGTGGGTACTCTTTCATGTACTCACGCGAAACTTCTACCTTAATTCTGATGCAGTTCCAAATTACTTATATATATTCGGTCCGCGAAGAGGTCCTCTACCTCATTTTTGAAACATCACAGTGAGGCACATGTAATTATACACTGTGAAAAATAAAGCAAAGGGCTCAAAGGCTATCTTAAATTAAACCTCAAGAAAACCACAAACAGGGCCATGATTAGCCCGACCACAGACAGTGGTGGTCAGATGCCAACCATCTGTAACTGATGGAGGAGGGTACCGTCACTTAGTCTGAGGATCGACCCACAGTCGTGCAATTAAATCGCCTGCACATATTTTTTTCAAACCATTATAATAAAGCTTTCACTGATGGAAAGAGACATTGATAGAAACACACCATGCACTACACAAGACGGATTATTCACAGTATGTGACGACGCTTTCAGTATGGACTGGAATGTCGACCGTCTAAGATTTAGACGTCTACCAGTAAAGACAGAACTGGAACCGTTTCATCCAGTTACAGCACCTTTTTGGACAATTATCGTCATTACCTATACTGTACAACACACCACGAGACCCACAAGCATTGCATTATTCCGCATAGAATTCGTCACTACTTTGTAATATTTGAACGTCAAATGATCTTGATCGAGTTCAAGGCAGTAAGTTTAAGACAATGGTGGCGTTCTTTGCCGTAGTCAATTTAAACTGGCTAATTTTCACTGGTTATGAATGATCGTCAAGAGCTCTTGTAAAAAGTAAGAATTAAGAGTGTTCAGTGGCGTCACAGTCGAGTCAGAATGGCAAATAGTCACTTTGTGTGGAACAGTTAACAATGACGTCAAGTGTATTATCGTCAAATGGTATTCAAAGAGGTTAGTATTCAGAGGACGGCACCGCCAAAGTTGGTTTAAGGTGACTAACATTCACTAGCTATGAGACAGTCAACAATGACGTCAAGCAAATGGTCATCAAAAGTCTTGTAAGAGTTAAAAATTCAGAGAACACCACCACATCAGTCGATACAACAGGCTAACATTCACTGGCTGTGAAGAACTTTACAATAACGTCAAGTGTTTCTTGTGAAAGGTCTTGTAAAACTTTAAAATTCAGAGGACGAACCTTCGCAGTCGATTTAAACTGGCTAATATTAATAGGCAACGAGGCATTTAAAATGACGTCAAGCGAGTGATCGTCAAAAGGTTTTGTTAGAGTTTAGAATTAAGAAGAAGCCACCACCACAATAGGCTCAAACTGGCTGAAATTCAGTTAATAATGACGTCAAGTAAATGATGGTTAAAAGGTATGAAATTATTAGAGTTCAGAGGACGCCACCTCCATAGTCGGTTCAAACTGACTAACAGTCACTGACTGTGAGGCAGTTAACAATGGCGTCCTGTGAATGATAGTCCAAAGGTCTGGTAAGAGCTTAGAATTCAGAGGATGCCACCGCCGCAGTGGATTCAAACTGGCTAACTTTCAATGACTATAATTGTGGAAATTGCTCATTTGTCTTCAATTAGGAACCCAGCGGGTAAAATTTGCTAGCCATTGGACCCGAAAGATATACAGCTGCTTTTGTTACTTATAGAAAACTTTTAGAATGTTGTATGCAGGGCGTGAAAAGGGCCTTTATGTAATGTGCGACAATGCATTGTCGCACATTACATAAAGGCCCTTTTCACGCGCTGGACTGATCAGTCATTAGCGCGGGATGATCTAGGCCTTCTTTGTCCGCTTACAGAACCAATGATACTGTAGTATATGTTGAACAGAAAATGCCCAGATTAGACTGTACAGATACACATGCTTATCTGGACCTACGTTGTCCGCAGAAGGTATTTGGACCCTTTTCGTGAGTGGCACATCAATTATAACATAGCTGCATGAATTGTATTTGAATTATGACGCGCGATTTTACGGAGGATCAGCGATACTTGATCAATTCAAAGTATGCAAAACATGTTAATTTTCGTCCTGAAACTGTTTTTAAAATGCAACATGTATGATAATCTATGCCATATATTTGGAGCAATACGGATATAGATTAACGCTGAAAACATTTTGTTTGTGTATCTGAAATGGCCGTCATGATAAATATTGATGAAACCACACGTTAAGAAGAACAAGTTACACGACTGTTTTAAATGATGTTTAATTTGTAGCAAACTTTTCCTGGACATTTGTACTTAAAGTTTATAAACTGTTTGCGAAGACAAATTCATATTTTAACATTTCGTAAAAGAGCAAAGAGAAAGGATTGCTACTTGTCACTCAACGCCTTCTTTCGCCGAACTGATCTTCTTTCAGAGAACTTGTAGGAGCATTTGAGACCAAGTGTAATGAAAAGTAATGTTTCCATATGCATTACATGTTTGCTCAATTCTACATACGAGTAATATATACGTTTTCGGTAGACATTCAAAAATATTAAATCATTCAGCGAGATTTTAAAGCCACGCGTTAAATATATTTGCAATATCTAATGGTAAAATGAGCATGAACAGTCAGATGTATCCACTTGCGAATGTACTCTTTAATCCATTGTAGTTTGGATACCCCAAAAAGGGTAATTGGAAAACAATGCAGACCCAGATCAGATGCTGCATCTGATCAGGATCTCCATTGGTTGCAAGTAGTAAACCCATTTTTCTCTAAGAATATCTAAATGTCATAGCTGGACATTCCTAAAATGGACATTGGACTCTTCCAATATAAAGTGTGGGAGAATCTACTCAGTCTACAATGGGTTAATGCAAATATATTTTGATGTCCTCAATAAACACAGTTTCCTCACGTACTTAATTATTTTAGAGTTTCAAGGCTATGGGTTGGAAGAACATACTTGAGAAAACGTACCGTTTGACAATAAATAAAATATACACCCAGTCATGATGCTGATCAGATTGGGAAAGCGCAGGCTGATCTGAATCTTCACAGGACGCACTGTGTCCAAATGTACGTCTTCTAACGTTGTGGATTTTATATCACATCAGTGTGTTCAAGAAATGCTTGAGTATTCATTTAACTTTCGTATCTGTCTTAATATCCTTGTCCACTTCAAGGAATCATTTATATTATTAAAATCTGGGTCGACTGTTTATAGTCGCGTATACATACATCTACATTTCTTTAAGGTTATTTTCCACGTGAATATCATTCACAAATAAAAGAAAACACGCGTGTGTACGAAATCCAAGTAACGGTTTTTAGTGTTTTATGTCTTACCTTGTGCTATTTTGTTCTTGTGTTTTTCAGTCCTTTTAGCATTGAGATTACCTCACTTGGGGAAGAGAGCTAATTTTAGTGCTTTTCGTACGTCTGTTCGATTTGCGCTGGTTTGGTTGTGCCTGTTTCCTCTTCCTCATGGTGTCTGGGAAGGGCTGCGGTTTGTGATTGGGACACTCCCTGGACTTATCTCGTACCTTCTTTTTTTTTTACAGTATTCTTGTCACTGTGACTTCAGATTTCCATTACGAAAACACGCCTATTCAAATATATTGAAAATTTTACAACCAAAAAAAGGAAAATTTTCAGATAAAAATTCTGATATTTTTTCATATTTCTGTTCAAAACATAGATTGTGGGTATTCGTTAGAACAACCTCGCCGAGGCGGTTCTAACGAGTACCCATAATCTATATTTTTGAGAGAAATAAGAAAAATAATGTAAACCCCTGTAAACCCCAGTTTTACTATATAAAAGTTGGGTTGAAGGGGGTCAAAATTATATAGGCGTGTTTTCGTAATGAGTGTAAAGAGGGCTACCTATAAAATCTGGACTGAGACATTGGCAAACAGCTCAGACGCCGCAGAAAGAAACGTCTGATCCGAGTCTGTACTATTTGCTTAAATAACAGGAACATAAAGGTTAAATGAAATAGTACCGGTTTCCCACCTTCAACTCACAGATACGATCCACCAGTGCTGCCAGTGCTTGGATTAAAGCAGTTGAAACTCGTTGTTAAGATTTGGAAAGAATGCTAACCGTCCGTTTTTGAATTTGAAGTAAAACATTATGTTTTTTTTCCAAGAATGTTTGGTGATAAGTTCATTGAACAACGTGACACAAGTAACATTTTATCTTTAAATAAGTTCTTGAGATATAAATATATGAATCTGTATCTGGAAGCTCTCCGGGTGTCCCTGGAATAAAATCGAACAAGGCGGTTCTAACGAGTACCCACAATCTATTCAAACAATCTACACAATCTGTTCAAAAACAGAAATAAGAAAAATAATGTATACTCCTGTTAACCCCAGTTTTACTATATAAAAGTGGGGTTTAAGGGGGTCAGTATTGTATAGGCATGTTTTCATGATATAAGGATCCAGTAAAACATACTAGGCGTGATGTTTGTTTGTGTTGAGGTTTTACGGCCCAGTCAACCCAATGGGGTCACGTCGAGCGCGGTCAGTTTACCTAACCACACGTTTACTGGGCAGGCTTAGTCCTCTAAGCGGTTAACCAGTATTGTGCATATTCTTTCGCCAGAAACTGACAACTGCCCTTCTTGAATCAGCGGAAGGAAGAGAATGACCGTAGAAAATATTTCAATCTATATGATCAATCTCCACGAAAGAATATTGCCGACCTCGGCGGGGGTTGATACCGCGACCTCCTGGTCTCCAATCGGACGGCGCATCCAACTGAGCCACCGAGGCCGGCATACTAGGCGTGAGTTAGAATAATACTGCTCCCGGGATGTATTTACCTTCGCAGTTTTTGTCCCCGAGTGCTCGGTGCGGTAAACCTGCCGGTGCAATGGCTGACTGTATCGCTGACCTTTAAACACAATTGCCATAATATAAGTCATACTGGCTTTTTCGGAAAAAACTAGGCATGCGTTAAATACCGACTGCATTAGCTACTTCTTCCTGGGTTTTCTTAGCAACATGTTAGTCGACAATGACTAAAACATGTGAGTGACTTATGGCAAGTGTTGTTGGTACCGTGCCTCTAAACAACATATCAACAACTATTCCTTTAATGTTGTCGTACCCGATAAACACTGATGCGTTTCGTTTATTGTTCTTCTGTTGCAAGGGGATGATTGTCTGCACAAATCCGTGATCTTCTTTCCCGCCTATATCAGTCACAAAATCCTTAAAACAGAAATAGTAACGTTAAAAAAAGCAATCTCTAGCCTTAATTACATTTTGGTACAAGAGTCCAAATTTTCCTGGCAGTAGGCTAACAAATGGAAACATTTAATGTCGCCATTCCAGTGTCCATTATTCAATTGCTAAAATCAATAAACTGCCAAATTATTTCAATCAATTGTCTCAGGAACGTCGCCGTCGTATTAGCGAATGACCTGCGTACACTGTCATGACAAAATCTTTTCCTTTATGTCTCGTATATCTTCCAACATCCATTTTAATGCAAGCTCTGTGTTTGTTTAAAAAGAACTACACTATCACCGTAGTGTTTGAGTCCCCCTGTGCCATAACTTGGAAGCATCATGGTTCTTGTGGTAGTCTTACTAAATCCAGTGTCAGAATATACACATGCAAAGTATTTACCCCTGAACGAATCAGGTTTGTTATTAAAGAAGTCACCATATGTGTTTTCGAATCAGCACCTAGAGCCTTTCTGATGAGAGTAACGTCACTATTTATTACTGTGTTTTGTCCAATGAGGGACATTCACTAAATATTGCTCTATATTGTTTCACCTCCAAGTACTGGCAAAGGCTAAGGGATTGGCAAAGCCTTTCCATATACAGTCTTCGAATCTTCGCAGCCTTTCAAGAGTAGAATACAGACAAATATTGCAGCACTTAGAAACAGAGCTGTTAAAAAATCCAGGTTGGAGTTTGTGTTCGCCTTCATTGAAAAATGGGTAACCAGGTAAAATATACAGACAACCTTTTTTATACCGACACTTGATACAAAGACAAAATTCGTTATAATGATAATTTGACTGTCACCAAACCTTCGCTTAAGAGGTAATAATTAGTCACAAATTATGCAAGAATATTGTATTAAATACTTTAAAGAAACATATGTTTTGGATATTTGTTAGAATCGCTTCAGGGAGGCTGAGGCGATTCTAATAAATATCAAAAACATATCTTCTATGTGGAAATAGAAACAAAATAGGACCTTTCTTAGATATCAATCTGCTCATTAAGTATTCTGTACAACAGCAAATTCATTTTAATGACAACGCCTTTGGGAACAAATGCTCAGTCGTCGTAAAAAGGGTTCACTGTATTACTTTTTTTTTCATGCTTATTCTTTTTTTTATTTTTTTCAGTGTCACTCATGTGTGCGTTGTGCATAAAAAACGATAGTATACTGAAAGGCAAATAAAACGCTGAGATTGAAAACAAGTGTATACGTGTTATTAGTTTGTCTCAAATAAATGAACCGTTTCATCGATGCAGGCAAATGCAGTTAACTTGCAAACAGTGTAGATCCACCCAGTCAGCATTCTACGTAAATCTATATCGGGCCGTCATCGGCCCGTCAGGGTAGCTGATGTAGATTTACGTAGAATGCTAGCTGGGCAGATAAGGCGACGAACCGTCACATTTAGGTCTACATCGGTTGCCATTCTGTTATTGAGTTTTAATTAAATTCCTTTCGCAACAGTGGATGTGTAAAAATTCAGTGATGAAAGCGTCTATATCAAAACTCAGGAGGGAAAGGGTTAATTCACCATCAAAACACTGATAGCACTGGTGGGTTGATTAACTCTGAGTAAAGACTGTGAAAAAAGGTACTGAATGGGGACTTAAGATTGTATCATTTAACCCTTACCTCTCTCTAATTAAAGCAGATAGTGCAGTTTCTGTTCAGACGCCGCGGTGCCAAATGTCCCAAATGTTCCAGTCTAGGTCTTTTACAGATACCCTTTAACCACAACACTCTGACGTCACAGCGACAAGAATAGCAGCGACAAGAATAGCGCGGCTATAAATAACCTTTACCTAGATTTCGTTTAAATTTATTACATTGGGCAATGATAATCACGTGCAAAAATACCAGAAGAAAATTTTGGCATTTGTATACTCTGGCGCAATAACATACAGAACCATGGCAAAATTGATTGTGTAAGTATACACTAGGTGCTGGCGTCATTTATAAAAGTCAAATAACCCGATTATGCTACTTGACCCGCAAACTCACTTTGCAAAATATTAATTTTGTTTGGATATTAACGCAATAAAATTGAAAACGCTTATGTAGAAATGCCACGTCTTCATTTTTAAAAGTGCAGTTATCTTTTTGACGTTTTTTATATTTAGGTATAATGACATGCAAACTAATTAATTACGTGGCTGCTTGGTGACGCTTGTTTGGCAAATGATAATAAACACAAACGCAGAGTTGAGAAATGACATGCAATGTTATGCCAAGAAATATGTTCCAAAGAATACAAATGGGACAAAAACAAAGTCTTTGGATATCATGATTGACACAAAATGGGATAGGTTTACGTCATTTAGTATGCTTAAACATAGCCTTTGACAAACTGGGATACAGAAAGCGCCGAAAGCGAGATTTCAGAATGTCGTAGTTTTTAATATATATATATATATATATATATATATATATATATATATATATATATATATATATATATATATATATATATATATATATATATATATATTGTTTACAAGGAATGCAAATTTTGTGACTTTCTGCATGCTTTTTTCTGCAGACAAAACCCCTCCTAAAAGTAAGGGCATTCTAAATGAAAGCATTTGCGCACATAGTGGCGAGTTATTTCCTTTAACAGTAAATCCCTGTTAAAAATTTTGGCAGAGTTACTTTCCTTGAAAGTGTGTTAATTCCCTTAACTCATATAAGTCTATAAGACTCGATTACGAGACATACGGTATTGTCGGGCTATGGTCTAATTTCGTTCTGTCAGCTTAACTAGCGACCTTGACAAGCTTGTATCCGTTTACATATGTGACAAGAGTAATAATTTAAAACTTACTATTTCAGCGACACGAGTAAAGTATCCGTACTGAATGCACAATTTAGTTGTTAACCTTCCTCCTTTGACACTGACTTAAAACATCGCGTGATCAGTTGCATAATTGCGCCCCACAGAGACAGACAATGTCTACCGAGGATTACGACCAGATAGAGAAATTATTCAATGGATCCTGGCAGGTTGACAGGGAGGAGAATATGGAAGAGTTTATGACTGCAGCTGGTAAGAATTTTAAATTCTGAAATTGTTTTACACTTTGTAAACTGATATTATACTGGGGATGGGATCTATTATTGTATACACAAATGTAACATGCAAAGACTAAAGTAAGAGTATGAATCTACAAATTTGGATCAAGGTTGTCGATATTATCCATATTTTATCTGCAACAGAAAGAAAGACCTTATAGCATTAGAAATGAAGACCAAGATCAGCCCGTGCATTTGCAGTCGCAGGAGGCTTTCATTGTCCGCTTATAGAGTCATTAGGTACAGTCGACACGTTATCTCGAAGTCCAAGGGACTCTCTGAAATAATTCGATATATCAGATTTGCAGAACTGAGGGGAAAATAAAAAATATGTAATTTGACTCCTGAAGTTAAGAGATATATCAAAAACATTGTGGAAAAGAGGAGAAATTGCAATTTCTCTTATCCATAATATTTTATTACCTGTTTTAAGAATTCTGTGTTAAATGATCTGTGTTATCGCTGTTTGCAAAAGCCATAATGGGCATTTTCACTCATAATTGGTAAAAGTGTCCCGTATTCTTGTAGGTGTACAGATACTGGTTAGAGCGCATCGAGTCGAGTCGAAAAGTTGGGCTCAGTAGGCTTCTTTCGCTTTTCTTTTTTGGTCATTTTCCTCGGAAGGTACCAATTCACCACTAAGTGAACACAAAGCTGCATTTTTCCGCGCCACAATCAGACCCTCACTCGAATTCTAGTCACCCAAGGTTGGGTCGGGGTTGGGGTACTTACGTCATACAAAACAGTGACAAAGTGCTGTTCAAATCGGTTAGTCGTTTTTATTTTTATTGCGTTGTTTTAATGAAAAATAGAATATGCTTAACGTATGTACAAAGGATGATAATACTTATATTCGCAGATTTAATGTACTACCCTTTTAAAAACACTCAAGCTCATTACTTTAATAATCTTATGAGTAATTGAACGTGGGTGTTCTTAGCAGTGACAGTACGGTAAAGCATCAACTTTGCTTATATAAATGCCTTGTTTCTAGCTACATACGCTGAGCCTTTCTTGGCTTTTGTCGGAACAACGAAACAGAAAATGACAGTAGCTTACCGATTTAAACGCACCCTTTTCGCAACAATCTATAATCTACTTCACTCTTTCTTATGATGTTGGTATCCCACCCCCTTGTTACCTCAGTCTTAAAAGTAATGTGTAAATGAGATTAGATAAGTCAGAAGGCATGTATGAGCACAAAGAGAAGGCGTGTATGAGCACAAAGAGAAGGCATGTATGAGCACAAAGAGAAGGCATGTATGAGCACAAAGAGCACAAAGAGAAGGCATGTATGAGCACAAAGAGAAGGCATGTATGAGCACAAAGAGAAGGCATGCATGAGCACAAAGGGAAAAGGAAGGAAATACACTAATGGATACTTAAGTAGAGGAAAGAAAGACTAATAGTTATTCTTAGCTTCTCGACTCTGTAATCTAGTCTTACAAGTGGCAAGTAATGAAAATAATGTGCATGGCTAAATACACTTTGGTTGCCTGTTTGACACAAATCATTGGCTGTCGTACATTGGCTCAATTACCTTTTCTTCTCTGTAGAATCAGTGTAAACCCAGACCCGACTGCAAAGAAAGCAGTGTCTAGTCAGTCTACATTTGTTGGCACCAGCAGACTTGTTCGAATGTGAAGCGATGTATGGCAAGGAGTTATTGCCCAACATTTAGGCTTTTTGGCGGCGGTAGAACATCTCCCCGTACATCACCATAGTGCAGATTATATTTCATTTCCTTTGAGATCGTCTTCCCGTATATCACCATAGTACAGATTATATTTCATTTCCCTTGGGATCATTGGGCCCATTGTGGTATATTTGAAAATGAAGTTCTGCTCATGTATACGCTAGAGGGCGTAAGCAGTGTTGCAAACTTCATTACTGCTTATGAAGAGCCACAATAAAACCGAGAATTTCATTTTCTAATCCGTAGTGTGTTCTTTGTTTCCAAAGGCAATCTTTTTTCACGTTTATTTTTACAGTCTAACCTCGTTATATCGAACTCACTTATTTCGAATTACCGCTTATCTCGAAGTGAAATTCTGGTCCCTGTTTTAACATAAAACTATGACAACAGGTAACAAAATAATGTAGAAAAGCGGAGAAATTGCTCCCGAGGAACAATTTCTCCTCTTTTCCACAATGTTTTCAGTATTTCTCTATTTTCAGGAGTCAAATTACATATTCATTTGTGAAATGTGGTTGTTTGATTTATTTTTTTTCCTCAATTCTGCAAATCTGATATGTCGAGATACGTATATCTCGAAGTACTTCAGAGAGTCCCTTGGACTTCGAGATAACAAAAGTCGACTGTATCTTTCTTTGCTTGTGCAAACAGTTTAGAAACAGCTCAGATGCAGTAATGTGCAACACTTGCTCAAGGGATCACTGTTTACCACTCATCCGAAATTTTAAGATACAGTCGACTCTCGTTATCTCGAATTCCAAGGGACTCTCTGAAATACTTCGAGATATCCGTACTTCGACATATCAGATTTGCAGAATTGAGGAAAAAATAATTCGTATAACTACATTTAACAAATATATATGTAATTGGACTCGTGAAGTTAGAGATATATTGAAAATATTGTGGAAAAGAGGAGAATTTCTCCTCTTTTCCACAATATTTTTTTACCTGTTGTTAGATTTTCATGTTTATGCAGGGACCAGACTTTCACTTCGAGATAAGCGGTTATTCGAGATAAGCGAGTTCGAGATAACGAGAGTCAACTGTATATTATTGCATAAAAAGCAGTGTCGCACGTTATTAACAGTCGTGCATGAACCGGCGAAAACCCGTGTATAAACAAGTCAATTCACGCGCTGTTAATGCACGGCTACGCAACCTTCAACATTCTCGTACCGGTGCCACAGAATTGCTGCCGTCAGGAGATGTGAACTGCCCTGCTCCAGAACGAGCATAGTCCGTGGAAATAGCGTTTGCGCGACATCGGTGAAAAAGGCGAAACAAAATAGTGCAAGAAATAACGCGAAATGTAGCAAATAATTTTAGTTTTTATGCAATATTAGCGGTCGAGCATGGTTTTTCAACGCATTAACATTCGCCAGGATACGAAAGGGCATTCAAGTTTATAGTAAATGTTGAAGGAGGTAGTGAGAACGTATCTTTCTGAGCCTGTGCTTATAGTGTAGTCAGGTGATGGCCTTCACTGTGATTACACCGTGTGCCAGCCATCTAAAAATTTTAAATACATCAGCAGATTTGTACAAATTGGAAGAGATTTATTTTCTTAAACTTTTGGTGAACTATCATAGTTAGGAGTTAAGGTGGAGAACTATTTTAGTTACCTTTCTATGCCTATGCACACAATGTTGAATATTAACTCCCTACCAAACTCATTCTATTGATAGTTTTCCTACCTCAAATTAACCAGCCTTGATTTCTGGTTACAAAAATTATGATAATTTTGAAATTGTAGTTTATACAAACGTTCTATTCTATACTATTTTATGATAGACAGGCTGAACTATTTTTATTTCCATAAAATAACTGACCGAGTCCAAATATTACAAGGTAATATATAATGTTGCCTGGCTTTTTGGTCGGTGGCTACATTAACTTGTCTATTGACTCTGTGCATTGTGTGTGTGTGTGTGGGGGGGGGGGGGGAGGGGAGTGTTGGGGAAGAAACTGCAGGTGGCTGGACTGGCACAGATTGCCTATGGCACAGTCAATCATGTGGTCAATACACAGTGACTTCTACAGGTGCAGACAGTTTGGATGAGGAGACGCAACATTAGTGCAATGCTTGAGAGCTCAATATTATTTCATTATTATTAATTTATGCGACTTACCATAAGTTTCATTAATTAATCATGGTCTGATATTATTTCTTGCATCTGATTTGCTGGGGTGGCATGAAAATTGGAAGCTAAAAAAAGGTAAAAAAAAAGGCCAGGGAGTGCGACAATCACAAACCGCAGCCATTCCCAGACCCCAAGAGGAAGAGGAAACCGACAAACCCAAACAAGCACAAATCGAACAAACGTACGAAAAACACTAAGATTAGCTCTCTCTTCCCCAAGCGAGGTAATCGCAATACTAAAAGGACTAAACAACACAAGAACAAAATGACACATGGAAAGACACACAACAAATCGCCTCGAAGAATAAACGACAAAGCAACAAAGAGTAAGACTAACACCGGGAAGACCGCCTTAGAACGGTCAGTAGAGTAAACTACCGGCGGCGGAGGGGGGCGGGGGGGGGACGGGTTTAAAGCACTTTAACAGCTAACACATAAAAATTCGGTTCGCATAAAGGCTCCTAACTCAGTCAATGCATCAAAGCGAAAATACAAGTCAAATTAATCACTATAATAAACAAAGACGAGTACTCATGGCTAATTCTACTGTATGCCAGAGTAAATGAAAATCAATAGTTGAACCACGGCGGGCCAAACCAGACATATCGTCAAGCACCAACCCACTGGTTAAAGTTTTACGAAGAGGCCGTCATTGGGTCTGAGGCCCGAACCGCCGTCGTGCAATTAAAGAGTGAAGCACAGCCATCAACAATGATTGGGTTGACAACTAGGCATGCAGTCTGCCGCATAATATCCAGGCTATAGCCAATTCTTTTATAACGGTTAATAAGTTTTCTGAATTGCTCCGAAAAGATAGATTTACCTACAATTTTTCTAAATCTATACATTAAGTCACCGTAAAATTCTAAGTCTGATATTTTCTGTTCTCTTTAGGGTTGCATATATATATATATATATATATATATATATATATATATATATATATATATATATATATATATATATATATATATATATAATCTGTTTGTTCTAGACTTTTTTAATATTAAGAGAGAGAGAAAAACATGATATAATTCGGCAAAAGGGAATTTATTGATGTATAAATTTCCATTCTAAGTATTTCAATGCATTTCTACTGTGAAGGAAGATTTGGGCTAAAACATCACGAAAACATGCCTATATAATTTTGACCCCGTGAATGTGGCCTTCCCCAAGCGAGGTAATCGCAATACTAAAAGGACTAAACAACCCAAGTACAAAATGACACATGGAAAGACATACAACAAATCGCCTCGTAGAATAAACCACAAAGCAACAAAGAGTAAGACTAACACCGGGAAGACCGCCTTAGAACGGTAGTAGAGTAAACCACCGGCGGCGGGGGAGAGGGGGGGGGGTAAAGCACCTTCACAGCTAGCCAACTTCACCCTGGGTCCCGATGCTACTCTAAATACAGAAACACATAAAAATTTGGTTCGCATAAAGGCTCCCAACTCAGTCAATGCATCAAAGCGAAAATACAAAAATCAAATTAATCACTATAATAAACTAAGACGAGTACTCATGGCTAATTCTACTGTATGCCGGAGTAAATGAAAATCAATAGTTGAACCACGGCGGGCCAAGCCAAAGACATATCGTCAAGCCCCAACCCACTGGTTAATGTTTTACGAAGAGGCCGTCATTGGGTCTGAGGCCCGAACCGCCGTCGTGCAATTAAAGAGTGAAGCATAGCCATCAACAATGATTGGGTTGACAACTAGGCATGCAGTCTGCCGCATAATATCCAGGCTATAGCCAATTCTTTTATAACGGTTAATAAGTTTTCTGAATTGCTCCGAAAAGATAGATTTACCTACAATTTTTCTAAATCTATACATTAAGTCACCGTAAAACCGACAAATCTAAACAAGCACAAACCGAACAAACGTACGAAAAGCACTAAGATTAGCTCTCTCTTCCCCAAGCGAGGTAATCGCAATACTAAAAGGACTGAAAAACACAAGAACAAAATGACACACGGAAAGACATACAACAAATCGCCTCGTAGAATAAACCACAAAGCAACAAAGAGTAAGACTAACGAATAAGATAAATATAAACAGGTAAAATTGTCAGACCATGAAAATCTTACCTGTTTATATACATCTTGGGTCAGAATACTCATCGGGCCAAGATTAGCCACCATTCTGCTAATTTCGAACAATCAGCAGAGCATGTATGATGTGTCAATCACTTTATGACTCTTTTTTGTTTTGTCATAAAGGACCGAGATATCCACCACATGTTTTCATTCATTCTTTATCCCACTAAAGGAGCCCTGATCATCTACCAGTTGCGTCAAGTATATGTCTACTTCTATTAGGACAGTTCCTTCATCCTATTCTGTTGTGATTTCTAAAATGTTAAAATAAAACATAAATATTTAGATATCTAATAAAAGTTTTAGATACAATGGAAAGAGCAGTCATTTTAATCAAATGAAAGAAGACAATTGTTTGTGTTTCTAAAAACAGGTAGAGAAAAGTCCAGGAAGTGCCACAATCACAAACCGCAGCCCATCCCAGTCACCAAGAGGAAGAGCAAACAGACAAAACCAAACAAGCGCAGAAAAAAAAGGTAAGAGAAAAGTCCAAAGATTGCCACAGTCACAAACCGCAGCCCTTCCCAGACCCCAAGAGGAAGAGGAAACCGACAAATCTAAACAAGCACAAACCGAACAAACGTACGAAAAGCACTAAGATTAGCTCTCTCTTCCCCAAGCGAGGTAATCGCAATACTAAAAGGACTGAAAAACACAAGAACAAAATGACACACGGAAAGACATACAACAAATCGCCTCGTAGAATAAACCACAAAGCAAGAAAGAGTGACACTAACACCAGCAAATCGAACACATGTACGAAAAGCATTAAGATTAGCTCTTTCTTCACTAAGCGAGGTAATCGCAATGCTAAAAGGAATGAAAAACACAAGAATAAAATAACACAATGTAAGACATAAAACAAATCGCCTCGTAGAATAAACCACAAAGCAACAAAGAGTAAGACTAACACCGGGACCGCCGCCTTAGAACGGTCAGTAGAATAAACCTCCGTGGGGTTTAAAGCACTTTTACAGCTAGCCAACTTCACCCTGGGTGCCGATGCTACTCTTAATACAGAAATGCCAGAGTAATCAAAACCAATAGTTGCAACAAGTACGGCGGGCCAAGCCAAAGACATATATCAAGCATCAACCCACTGGTTAAAGATTTACGAAGAGGCTGTCATTGCGTCTGAGGCCCGAACCGCCGTCGTGCAATTAAAGAGTGAAGCATAGCCATCAATAATGATTGGGTAGTGGCGGGAGTGTGTCGGGGGTCGGGGGCAGGTGAAGGAAGGCTCATTTGATACACATTTCCGTTTGGCTTTTTCTCCCCATCCCCCACTTTAAGAACAAACTGGATTCTCATTGTCTGAAATAAGGATTATAATTTTGTTTGTCATTGGAAATAGCTAGCCTGCTTTGTCATGATCTATGGCGAACAAAGATGGGATGGGTCCATATAAGTCTGGTGGAATCACTCGCGTCTGCCAGAGGTGGTAGCTTCATGGGACCAGCTAGTATCTATTTCTCAGATAACTTCATGTGAGAGATGAGGCAACCTTACAATATTCTGTCTGTTATCGATCCGTATGCCATTTTGTTGGGTAGTTCGGGAGTCGGGTAGCCTGATATTACTCAATTATTCATGAAGGTCAAGTGTATAGCCCCCAGGAAAAGAACTAAATATATATAATAAGCATAGAGCAGTCTTATTATGTTTTGTATCAAATGACAATTATGTAATTGTACTTAATGCGAAACATTTAATTCTGTACTTGTTTTTATCTTTTGTTTTATCAAAGCAATGGTAATATTCTAAATGCCTACATTCGTCCGTCCATTTGACCGCCCGTATGCCCATCCATCACGCTATTTCCACCTAAACTACTGGGCAGTATTCTATCAAACTTGCTACATCACGTCCTCCGTCGTCAGTTCATTTGTCCGTCAAGATTTCTCTTTTAAACCACTAGGCGAAATTTAACAAACTTTGCTACATCACTTCCTCTCATGATAAGGGTGTGAAGAGCAACATTAGTTTTCCGTGCTTATATTTTTCCGTGCTTCCATCGTCCGTCCATCTGTCCATCACTTTTCTAAACCATGTGCGGAATTCAACTTAACTTGGTTCATCACTGCCCTTTGTGGTAAGGGTGCGCGAGAGCAACATTACTTTCTCTGCGTCCGTCCCTGCATCCATCGTCCGTCCATCCTGTCCGTCAAGCTCTCTCCTAAACCACTTGGTGGAATTCAATCAAACGCTAAATCATTTCAGCTTATGGTAAGGGTATGCGAGAGCTACATTATTTTTTGTGCGCCCGTCTTCCGTTTATTTTTCCATCACGCTGTCTCCTCCTAAACCCCTTAGTGGAATTCAACCATAATGGGTACATCACTTCCCCTTATAGTAAGGGAGTGCGAATGCATCATTATATTTCCTTGCGTTTTGCGTCCGTCAGTCTGTCCGTCACGCAATCTCCTCCTAAACCAATGGGTGAAATTGTAGCTGGTGTTGTGACGTCTTGCGGCTGCAAAAAAAAAAAACAAAACAAAACAAAACAAAAAAAATCTCCGTACATCATAGTACAGATTTTTAATTAATTGAGCCCATCCTGGTTATTATGAAAATCGAATTCCGCTTAAGCCGGCGCTAGGGGGCGTATGCAGCATCGCAAACTACAGTGTTGTTGCATATGAAGAGGTTCAATCAATCTCCGACTTTCGTGATTCTGTGTGTTCTTTGTTTGCAAAGGCAATCCTTTTTTAATTTAAGAACATGGCCTTCTCTCACTGAAAAGACGTGCGAGGACAAGTCCATTCGTTCGTCGTCAGTCATGCTATTAGCAACATTTGAAACAAGCGTTGGGATTTGCGATGACGCGCCATCGAATGCACACTCTAGTTATAATTAAAGCACCATTCAAAATTGTAGCACACACCATTTTAAAAATATAGCAGGCATTTTACATGAAATATCCATGATACATAATGCCTTCTTTTCTCAGAAAAGGTTAAAGCCAAAATTGTTTCTTCTGGTACTGTTAAAGGGTAATTAGAGTAACCACCAAGTGGGCATACAAAGTGATGGTCACCATTAAAACGACATTGCGTCAGTTTTGTATGCAGAAATAATGCCATTCAATAAAATCAGTGTTTAAGTGACGTTTCGATTCTGTGTTTCTGGACACTCAGAATTTGAAAATACATGCACTATGCCTATTTTCTGAAAGAAAAAAGAGAACAATATGACTCCTTAAAGTATTGTCTGTTCATTTCTCAGTCTGCAAATGGAGGGCTCAGTTGCAGACTTCCTGTAAAAAGTCAGGTATTGTTGAATATCGGACTAGAATACAATTCTAGTATACTTTGGAAGAACGTAACCATGTTGCAGACATACTGCTCAATACACAACGTGCAGTTTGATATCTCCCTTCCACAAATTCAGAAAAGGCAGTTATTAGTTTCTGGCGAGAGAAAGAGCAAAAGTACTGGTTACTCGCTTAGAGGACTCAACCTGCCCAGGAAAAGTGTGGTTAGGTAAACTGACCGGCTTGTCAGGACCTTAATAATGTTGCCTCAGCTGTTAAACTCCAAACCAGCCAACCCTTTATTTTGCTCTTTGAGATATAAATTATAAGACAAAGATAATAAAGATGTTGCTCAATTGGGACATTTATGCCGTCAGTACTCCGCTATGTCATATGCCAAAAGTTGGATATCCCATGTAGCACTACATTTGAAGCTTCCTTGGATGGGCTGAAAAGAAACCAGCATTTTGCATTATACCAACTAGGTAGTAATCCAAGGCAGCCTGGACATCTTTTTAGGGCATTGGTCTTACCTCTTGATAAACAATATAGCAATAAACTTTAACCGGCCTTAAAGACCCCCACTGTTACGAGTACGTTTACGTCCCCTTAATTAATGAAAAGCCTCTGTTTGATTTCGTCATCAGTATACCTTTTTCAATTTTAATCGGATGTTCCTGAAACTTGCAGATAAGGTGGACATGGATAAAATCTCGGACTGGTACAATACATGGTCAGATCGGATCTTAGAGTTATGTACCCTTGCTTGCTGAAAAAAGCCTCTATTTGACATTTTCATCAACATAAATCATTTAGTTTTGATCGGATCTTCCTGAAACTTGCATATAAGGTGGATATAGATGAAATCTCGTACAAGTTTGAAAATTGGCCAGATCAGTTACATCCCCTTGATTGATGAAAAAACTCTGTTAGACTTTGTCATCACTATAATTTGTTCAGATTAAATAGGAACATCCTTAAATTTGCAGCTAAAATGGACATGGATAAAATCTCGGAAAAGTTTGGAAACTGGCCAGATAGGTTTATTTATTATAGAATTACGTCCCATTGATTGCTGGAGAAACCTCTATTTGACTTTGTCGTCTGCAGGTTTATTTATTATAGAATTACGTCCCATTGATTGTTGGAAAAACCTCTATTTGACTTTGTCGTCTGCATAACTCTGTCAGTTTTAATCAGATCTTCTGATAGAATCTCAGACGGGCATAAAACTGGCCAAATCGGATCATTTATACGTGTTACGTCCACCTGATTTGCTGAAAGAAAAAACCTTTTGTCTGACTTTGTCATCAGTATTACTTTTACATTCCCTTAGACTTTGCCATCTCTAATTTGTTTATATTTAATCAGATCTTCCTGAAACTTGCAGATAAGGGGGACGTGGATGAAATCTCAGATGAGTTCAAAACCTGACCAGATCGGATCATTAATCTTAGAATTACGTCCACTGATTGCTGAAAAGAAGCGTCTGTTTAACATTGTCATCAGCATTACTCCTTCAGTTTTGATCGGATCTTCCTGAAGTTTGCAGATAAAGTGGACATAGATCGACTCTCAGATGAGTTTGAAACCTTCCCAGATCGGATATTTGTCTCAGACGTATGCCTCCTTGATTGTTAAAATGAAGCCTATATGTGATTTTATAATCAACATAACGCATTAAGTTTTGATCGGATCATCCTGAAACTTACAGATATGTTGGACATGGATAAAGTCTTAGATAAATTCGAAAACTGTCAATATCAAATTATTTATTTTAGCGTTACGTCGACTTGATTACTAAAAACGCCTAATTTAGACTTTGTCATTGGCACAACTTCTTCAGTTCTTATAAGATCTTCCTGAGCCTTACATATAAGATGGGGTTAAAGCTTAGTGAACAGTTAGACCATGAGGTGATACAGCGCATAATGTTTTGAAATTAAAGTACACCGACTTTTGATAAAGATATGGATATGCTACTAATTATGTCCTCCAAATCAATAAATGTAATAGACATTGAGTGATCTTTACCTACTTTTCAGCACAGATAAGTCCTCTTGATTAAAAAGCGATGGAGATATTGTAGACCACTCCATCTGACCGTCTGTTCGTCCGGATGTCCGTCCATCCGTCTGTCACACTATCTCCTCCTAAATCACTAGGTGGAAGTCCACCAAACTTGCTGCATCACTTCGTCGTGGTGAATTTATACTTCACAACCTGCCTTCCAATACGATGCGTTATTCGCGACAGCAGAGAAAAAAATATTTCTCCATGTTCCCCTATTATTTACAACGAAAATAAGGGTATTCAGGTGTCTATCTACATCAGCAGTTCTTAAAGCCCTTTGCAACATACCCGTGTTTTAACTACAACTGTGCCGGGGCACAGAATTTCATACATATTTGCATGTGCACCCAGTGAAGACTCGTATCAGCCTGCGTACCCGCGCAGTCTTACTAATGTCTTCACGTGGCATTCTGTGGGTAGCCAATGACCCAAAACGTCTTTAGGCGAACAGCTAAGACTCTGATCCGCCTCTGCGCAATCAGGCTAATCTGAGTCAAAGCTAGGCCCACATGCAGTATCGTAAAATACTGTGCCCGGCACATTTACATATAATGAGGGTAGGGGGTACATGATGGTACACGTTACATAGACTTCTTAACGTGACGTGGCAAATATAATGACTTATTAGCATAGGTAAAGTCAGAATGTTCATTAAATTTCAGAGATGTCTGAAGAGGTGAAAGATATGTTCAGAATACAGCTGCAGCAACATGCGATCTTTATAATAAAGAGAGAAGGCAATTCTATCAGTCACACTATTGCAATGTCTGGTACTGAGTTCAAAACTGCCTTGGTTCTCAACGAGGTCTTTGACTGGAAAGAGAAAGAAGAAAATCCGGTTTATGATACGAAAGTAATTATATTTCTCTTGTATATTTTCGTCTTGTACATGTATTCAGTTTCAGCATTGGCGCCGGTAAAGCATTTCCCCGTACTTCACCATAGTTAAGATTACATTTTTTTCCTTCGAGAGCTTTGAGCCCATTTTCTAGTTACTTTGCAAACCGAATACCGCTTAGGCCGATGCTTGGGTGAGAATGAGAGGGGAAGGGATTGGGCATTACGAAAACACACCTATACAAATATATTGAAAATTTTACAACCAAAAAAAAAAAAAAAAAAAGGAAAATAATTTCAGACAAAAAATACTGACATTTTTCATATTTCTTCTCAAAACATAAATTGTGGGTACTCATTAGAACCGCCTCGGCGAGGCGGTTCTATCGAGTACCCACAATCAATGGCTTTTAGTAAAATAAGAAAAATAATGTGTATCCCTGTAAACCCCAGTTTTACTATATAAAAGTGGGGTTTAAGGGGGTCAAAATTATATAGGCATGTTTTTGTGTATGTAGTCTCATAAACAACATGCCCAGCTAGCATTTTTTATAAATCTATAGCGGTCCGTTATCGGCCCGTCAGCTACCCTGACGGGCCGATAATGGCCCGCTATAGATTTATAAAGAATGCTTACTGGGTAGCTGCATATGTAGAGATTCAATAAAACCCGAGTTTCCGAGTTTTCGTTCTTTCGTGTGTTATTTGCTTCCAAACGCAACATTTCAGATTTTATTTGTCACGCAAAGCAGAGGAATATGATCTTAACGCACCTAACGACAGGAACTACTAGTATTTACATCAACTAATAAGCTGAAAAGGGGATTGTTTGAGAATATGAAATAAAACCAAAGGACAGAAATAACAGGCTCAAAGATTTTCCATTAAATATCATAATATAGAATACAGCAACATTCTTCACACCTCTCTTCATTTGAAATACTTCAAGATATTTGTGCCTCGACATATCAGATTTGCAGAATTGAGGAAAAAAATAAATAAATCGAACAGCCACATTTCACAAATGTATATGTAATTTGACTCCTGAAGTTCTTTTCCACAATATGTTGATACCTGTTGTTAGATTTCAATGTTTAAATGGGGAAAAGATTTTTTCTTCGAGATAAGCGGATATTCGAGATAAGCGAGGTCGAGATAACGGGAGTCGAGAATACCTTAATTTACGTCATAGCTTTTTTATATATTTAAAAACATTTGGCAGGTGGGGAACAGTATATGGTAATAGCACCATCACGAAAACATACCTATATAATTTTACCACCCTTAAACCCCACTTTTGTACAGTAAAACTGGGGTTTACAAGGTTATACATTATTTTTCTTATTTCTGCTCAAAAACATAGATTGTGGATACTCGTTAGAACCACCTCAGCGAGGCGGTTCTAACGAGACATATCAGAATTTTATTGTCTGAAATTTCGTATTTTGGTGGTAACATTTTCAGTATATTTGAATAGAAATGTTTTCGTAATTCACCCACCTGCCATTGGCCAACCACAACTCTAAAAGATCTGCAGACTTGGCTGTCTGGCTACGGACGCACATGTTCATCTGATCATCTGAGTAGACTGCGGCAACTGAGTATATATATATATATATATATATATATATATATATATATATATATATATATATATATATATATATATATATGTGTGTGTGTGTGTGTGTGTGTGTGTGTATCTGATGTAGATATATAGTGTGCCGTTCTTTATTTTATTTGCAGCTTCTTGTAACTTTCAAAGATGGTGTTATTACATTTGATGTGACGCCAACAGCTGTTGATAGTGGAAAAAGACACCTTTTTGCGTTTTCTCGGAACGGAAACGAAGTTATTGGGGTAAGATAGAAGAATAGTCCGTGCTCTGAGAAGTAAATAAGTGAACTTAGAAATTAATACAAGCAGATCCACATCAAGGTCTCAACATCAAAGGGAATTAAGACAAATACAATCAAACAGCCACAAAAGGAACAGGTGGTAAGCATAGTTGGTACTCTTTTCCCAAAAAAGTGCCAACTCTGTTTCCCAAATCGAACTGAATATATCTTGAACTATATATTGTTTAAAGAAAACATTTATAAGTGAGAAATACTGCAGAATATTGAATATTTAATTAAAGTACTACAATGAAATACCGTCTTAGAACGTTCAGTAATAAATTGTGTGAGGGGATGAAGGGTGGGGAATGAGTTGGGGCGGGGGAGGTGTGCTTAAGCTAGCGTTATAAGACCTAGACTTCAACTTTCACAGTCGCAAAAACATACAATATAGTTGTTTGGTCCGCGTAGAAGTCATCAAACTCATCCATGAATCATTATGGGCAGCAAATAAAGCACAGACGAAGCCTATAATGAAGCAAAGATGAGGACAAGAGAAAAATAAAGAGTTGAGACACTTAGAGATCCCTAGGTGTCAGTCAATGTCACTGGAATACTTAAGCAAAAAAAAAAATGATAGTAAAAATAAGTAAAAAATAAAATAAAAAAGAATAAAAAAGTATAAAGAAATAAAATACAATAAATAAATAAATAATTAAACACTAGTTAAACTCCGAGGACCAAACCTACAAAGGTCCGGCCCAGACCATCTAAAGAATAATGTTACGTCTAGCCATTATAGAGGCCGAATCCCGACAAATGGCCTGGAATTTAAGAGGTAAGCAAATTGGTCAGATTGTAAGGTCAGCCGCTCAGCATGCAGACTGTTGTATGTTGCCAATGTCATACTGTTTTCGTTTATAACATCTGACAATTTTATTAAATTAATCAGAAAAGTTAGGCTTACTTACTTTTATTCTAAAGGACGGTTGTACTTTTGCCGTTTTTGTGCCCACGATGGATTTGGATGAAATTCATGTGTAAGGTAGATTGACCTTTGCCAGTTCATATGAGCACAATTTGAATTTAACGACGATATACAGAGTCACGTGACTTCCGGTTTTATTGCAATTTATTTATAGAGGTCTGTCTACCTGAGTTGACATATAAGATAAAAAAAATAATGACTATACATACTTCCGGCATGATTAAAGCATGCTCATTTTGCAATCCATCTTTCTTTATCATGCGACAAAACTAAATGATTTTCTGTAAGAAAACTTTAACTATGTGTTAAAATATAGATGAAGTTACATAATGCGAAATTATGTTTTATTACGCTTTTTGTTTATGGTTCCGAGTAAGCCAATACAAATACTGACATGTCGCATATTTAACATGCCCATGTACACCATCACGCATTTGGAAGGTATGGATGCTTGTAGTTGTAAATATCTAAGAATACATACAAAGATACTGATTTATATTTGACCTTGACTTTTCAATCAAATGAAGTATCTTTTTGGAGATAATCTACCATAAGAATACCATCAGCATCCAAAAACCCGAGGCCATAAACTTCCCAGTTGTCGAACCAGACTGTCTTCTTTGGCGGGGTGAGTCAGGGTGATTCCATTGTTTAGACTATTATTTGGATTCTGCTATGAAATGTAGGACCCACGTTTCATCCATTTTCACGCACCTCAACAGAAACTTTTAAGGATCTGTCTCAGAAAGGTTCGGATTAGCAAGCGACATATTCTGTCGTGTGCCTCTGATTAACTGTCAGAAATCCGGGTACCCAACAGGCTGAGATTTTTCTCATAGTCAGAGCTTCTGTAAGAATGGAATGCACTATTTCCTTAGAAATCCTTACAGCACTAGTTGTGCATCTCTCTGAAACTCGTCTGTCACCCATAACCGTATCATGTACTTTTGAGTTAGTGACTATTTCGGGAGTTGCCACAGTAAGAGGCACTTTAAAATGGGTGGGGGTGCGGGGGGGGGGTCAACCTCTAGGCTCTCCTTTCCGTGCTTTAGTTCTGCTACGATACTTTCTATGGTAGCATATGAAGTGAATTCTTTCTCAGTGTTGCTACACAGCAAGAATAGCCATAGCTGCTAGTCCCTTTTTATGCAAATACTTATTACTGTCCATACAGCAATTTTGTCTAGTTTGCAAAATTTGTGTCCTGTTTACCGCATCGTGTTACCATTATGACATATGCTGACCAAATAACACAGGCTGATGGTTACATAACTGTAACAAGGTAGCGCAGATGATACACCCCCCATCCCACGCACAAGACTACTTGGCGTTGGGTCTGAAAGTTAAACTTGCTCGAGATATGATCAAACCCACAAATGTGTGAAGAGTTATCAAGATCCATTGATAGGGGCTACAGTGATGACATCGTTTTTTTTTTTTTTTTTTTTTTTTTTCTCTTGTTGTTTTTGTTGTTGTTGTTGTTGTTGTGTGTGTGTGTATGTGTGTGTGTGTGTGTGTGTTAAAAAATAGTCACAATTGCCTTGACCTTGTGCCCAGCAAGCTGAAGGTTGAATTTCCTCGAGACATTTGCTCGGAACTCAACAACTGTGTGAAGATATATCAAATGCATTGAAAAATGCAGGGGTTAGAAAAATGACTTTTTTTTTCTAAATATAGCCACAGTTACCTTGACCTTGAACCAAACATCTTGAAAAGTTGACTTTGCTTGAGATATTACATACCCAACATTTATGTGAAGTTTTATTAAAATCAATTGATATAAGTAGGCACCAGAGCGATGGCAAAGTTGTTTTTTGTTTTTTTTTTTAAAAAAATAGCCACAACGACCTTGACCTTGATCCTAGCATCCTGAAAGTCGAATTTGCTCAAGATATTATACCAAGCATTTGAATGAAGTAATATTGAAATCCATCAATAAATGTTTCCCAGCATTTATATCAATTTAGTAAAAATCCATAGATATAAATGTAGGCACTAGAGCGATGACAGAGTTTTCTAAAAAAAAAAAAAAAAAAAAAAAAAAAAAAAAAGAAGAAGAAAAGAAAGCCACAGTGACCTTGATCTTGAGCCCAAGACCCTGAAAGTCGAACTCGCTCGAAATATTATCATACCCAACATTTGCATGAGATGGTATTAAAATCCATCAATATATGTAAGGGCTAGGGCGATGATAAAAGGTGAATATATGAACGTAATACGTTATGTATGTACGGGACAGACCTAACGAAAGGACGAGGGGATAAAAAGGCAAGGATTAATAGGGCTGAAAGTAGGCAGCCCTGCTTAATTCCTTCAATGCAAGGTCAACATCAATCATCCCTCGTACAATATCCCAGCTTGCAAACCCGATGTAAACAAAGACGGAGGAAAAATTAAGCATAACATTACGATAACATGCCTCTTCAGATATACTGAAAATTTTACCACCAAAAATGAAAATTTTCAGATAAAAAATTCTGATATTCGTATTTCTGCTCAAAACATAGATTGTGGGTACTCGTTAGAACCGCCTCAATGAGGCGGTTCTAACGAGTACCCACAATCAATGTTTTTGAGCAGAAATAAGAAAAATAGTGTATACCCCTGTAAACCCCAGTTTTACTAAGTAAAAGTGGGGTTTAATGGGGTCAAAATTAGATAGGCGTGTTTTCGTGATGAATCCACGTCTTTGAGATAACACCCAACTAAAGTTCAGTTTTGAAGCAGGTTCCAGCATTTCAAGTATCCTTACAAATGTACACTGATGCAAACTTGCCAACTATGGACGTTTTATTGTGTCCGTATGTCGAAATACAATCTTGCAGTCACTTCAGTATTTTGATTCGCATAAGTTCTGTAGTATTAAAAATGCCGAAAAAAGTCTTTTTACGGTATCGTACATATTCGGAACTGGTTATCTGTTGCCACAATAAGGTGTATAAGTCTCTTCTTAATAAAATAAAAAAGAAGTTTCCGGTTCCAAATATGGACATGTATGGAATCCTGCCATGAGCTGCACGAGGATGTTACAGTTTGCCATAGACTCAACGTTAAACGTGATCGATAGGGCAGGTATGTCACAGGAAAATTAATACAAAATACCTTTCCAATCAATAAAAGAAATCAAAGGGATTGAACTATAGACATTAAGGTGTCATGTTGCAATATTTGTTTTTGGATTTGCTTACTTCCCAAACTTGCCCTTAAAGTTGACACATCGCAATAGAACAGTGTAACTCGTTCTTTATACACTTTGTCAGCATAAAATTTAAGTTCCGATAGGCCTTGTAGCAGAAGTGATTTTAGTCTGGTGTCGTATTTAGAAACCAGATCGTAGTGTCGACGATAAAACTGAGAAGAAGCATTCCGAAATTTTATGATTTTGATATAATCCTGCTGGAAGTGCAGTTTGGACGGAACGTAGCATGGTAAATGTTGACATGTAAACATACAGGCAAAGATATGCAGACCTTTGCCAGGTTATCTTGAAGAGATACGTAATCGATACGAAATAACAATTCTGTATTGTTTCGAAGTTATGAAGTTAATACAATCGAATCTCAATAACTCGAACATCTTCGGGACTATGTAAATTTGTTCTAGACATGGGTAGTTCAAGCCAATAAGGGTTAATCATAACGCCAGGTCAGGAGGCAATGAGCATTTTTAGGGATGTCTTTTCGATTTCGATTTATGTCCTGTGTATTCTTTAGAATCGCCTCGATAAATCGATTTTAATGAGTATACACAACACACATGACATAATAAAATACAAAAAATAAAAACGTTAAACTATAATACCCCGCCATTATCTTGTCGCGGGCAGATAGCTCCGTAACATTTGATGAAATTTGCCCATTAGCAATCCCAAACCAGATCTACACAATATCAATGCACATACCAAGTTTGGTGACAATCTATTGATGTTTCCTCAAGTTATCATCCAGAAAAGAAATACGGACAGACAGACACACGGACGTCCAACGTGAAATCATAATACCATGCCAGTATCTTGTGGTGGGGAATAAAAATCCGCAAAATATCCACAAATATTTGTTTTCTTGGGTTATCAAGAGAATTTCAGGGGGACTCTGAAACGAGTTCGAATTAACCATCATGGTAAACGAGCCATCGGTGTTCGAGTTATTGCGGTTTTACTGTAATTGTTAAAATATTAGAGAAAATGCCCCAAAAATACCACAATCGCACAGCCTTCCCGAGGTGAGGTAAGAAACAAACGAAGACTAATAAAATAGAACTGTAATTGACGTAAGTTTTACGTATTTCTATACATAAGCGTTTTAATTTTAAATTACAAGGATAAATTTTACGTATCTTTTTTACAGAAAATGAGTGTACCAGATGGACCTTCAGTTACAGCAACGCGGATCTACAAAAATGTTGAATAAATCTGAAGATTTCGTAGACAAAGCTATATATGTCACATGTGTTTTAATATTATTATTATTATTGAACCTCTTAATCAGTTTTATATTTGTATGGCAATTGGGAGTCTCTTACAAATATTGGAATGACTATTTGCTGCTGAAGATAATTTAAATAGTGTCTAACTTGTGTCCATCAATGTCAAGGACCACTTGCATTATCGCAACAAAGACCGCTGAAACCCACATTCAATATTTAGCCTTGAATTATATTTAATGATTTTCGCACCTTTTTAATTAACCAAAATGTTTATGGTCTTCAAGTTAGTGTTTGGAACACAATTGTATCAGAAATGTAATGAGCGTATACAGTTTTCTGAATCGTTTTGAGAGAGAGAGAGAGAGAGAGAGAGAGAGAGAGAGGAAGTGAATCCTATCAATAACAGCAAACAAAGCATACTTTCTTGTCGTTGGACCATTCTTCTATATGTTTGTCATGTCTTATATAAAATTTTACCACTCTCTGGGCTAATTCAGCAGGCTAAAAACTGATGATATTTTTTTTCATATTTTTCCTAGAAAACAGGATTAAACATTTCATGCTAACTGTCTCCATTGGAGACAATTTGCATGAAATGTCAAATCCTGTTTTCTGGGAAAATTAAGAAAACGATTTCAATATGTCGGCTGCTGAAAATTTTACCCAGGGTGTTATGCGTCAAACTGGAAGTACATGTATCTTTGAAAGGACTTTCAGTAACATACATATTTAAAAGTTTCTTCCAAAGTAGTTTGCTTCTGTATCAGTTTTCAACCAATCCTTATTGCATAGCTTCTACCAAAACACGGAGCAAGGGGTACCTGTCTCACAGGTACATGTACATAAAGGCCACGTCAAGCGAAAAATTACACAATGTGCGGGTATCCTGAACATTCGCAAAGTTTCATCGGGGCATTTGCTCTCCATTGTAACATAACAAGCCGTCTCATCAGGATCTACTCTGCTTCCAATATTGTTATTGATTTGTAACTGTAGCCACTATTTGCAAGAACGGATGTTTTTTTATATTCAAAGATGAAAGTGTCAGTTTCAGAAACTCTGGGATGAAAGGATTATGTTTCCTGCAAAGCATGTGTATCTCTGTCTTCGTATTAGATGCAGAGAGAGAGAGAGAGAGAGAGAGAGAGAGAGAGAGAGAGAGAACTTCCTTCACTGGAAATATAACAGTTCCCTTACCGGGGACCGCAGCGTAATATGTACCTTTTCAGGGGGAGGAGGGGGTATCGGTTCAGTTACTAAATGAACCGGGGTACATTATTTCCAAGATTGCAGGCGTATCAGCCCTTGCTAACCGCCTGGAGACGCTTTGAATACTTGGCTACTTAACCCATTTATGCCTGAACATTTTCAGTGAACTCTCCCATCATGAACTTTGGATGGGTCTATTCATTACGAAAACATGCCTATTCAAATACACTGAAAATTTTATCTCTAAAAAATGAAAATATTCAGATAAAAAATTCTGATATTTTTCATATTTCTGCTCCAAACATAGATTGTGGGTACTAGAACTCAATGAGACGGTAGTAACGAGTACTAACAATCTAAGTTTAGAGCAGGAATGAGAAAAATAATGTATACCCCTGTAAACCCCAGTTTTACCATATAAAAGTGGGGTTTAATGGGGTAAAAATTATATAGGTGAGTTTTCGTGATGATATAGTGAAAGCAGTGTTATATAGGAATTGTCATAGCAGATTTTATTATTGAAACTTTCCAACATAACTGCAAGCAGTGTAGATGATCAGACGCCGTGTTCTGTGGCGTCTAATCTGGGTCTGCACTGTTTGCAAATGTCCCATTTATAGGACGCTAGGCATGAATGAGTTAAGGAATGCTTTACAAAGCCTGATCAGACGGCGCGGATGCGGAGATTTATTTCAGTCTTCGATTTGATAACATACTTTCTGGTAGGAAATGATGTGCCCTGATTCAAATTTATGTATAGTTCCCGGCTAGGATGAAATACAATCTATTTTCTTGTCTATGATCGACCTTGACACGCCGGCCCACAAATATAGCCAACTATACTCTTCAAATATTTGATAAGATTTTTTTTTCTTCTGATTAACGCTTAGCATGCTAGTAATAATGTCACCAAAAAAGATTTTGAAATATTTGTCTTATTTTTTTCCAGAAAATGGGATTTGATATTTCTTGCAAACTGACTCCATAAGAGAAAACTAAGGAGACATTTTGCATGAAATATAAAAGCCTGTTTTCCCCTTAGAAGACAATCTGCAGGGAATGTCAAGAACTGTCGGATCTGTCTTCTCTAGATATTCTCTGGTTGCACAAGGCTCCAATATGTCTTCAAGCGAAGACTGATCAGACAACGTGGACGCTCAGGCTGATCTCCGCACATTCGCCCTAAAACATCGGTCAGACAAGTTTAAGCTAACAGTATAGACCCAGACCAGACGACTGATCAGGGTCTATACTGTTCGCCATGCTACCAGCAGGTTTTCAGACCGATCAACAGTTAGTAAACTGGACATGTTCAAAGTTTATGACAAGTATAGTAACGAGTTACGGTACCTACTGTGCTTTCGACATCTTTCAGAAAGTCATTTTTGCTTGGTGATTTACACAGAAGTAACTTTGCAAACTTTCGTCATAATTTAAAGCGAAACCATTTGTCGTAACAACCTATGCGCAAAATGTTTTATTCTAGTCACTGGTTAAAAAAAATCAAATATTTTCACTTTTTCACATAGTAAAAATGAATGCAAATTATGAAGAAATCTGTAGAGTAGGTAACTTGGAGGCAGTTTTCAACAAATTCTCAACAAGTTCTGTCCCTTCAATTTGTCTGAAATTTTCACAGTATTGTTAGGCCACATCAATAATTAAATTTCAGTAAAGGAAAAAAAAATATTCTCTAAGACAAAGATAAAAAAAATCACTTTACTGTAGAAATTGCATAGGTCAGACGAATTTTTGCCCGTAAATTTAATTTGAGGTTAATTATTTGAGAACAAACCATAGAAACAGAAAAGACAAATGGTTTCTGATAAGATATTGTCAATAAGAACAAAATATTTTCATTTTAAATCAAATGCGAAGCAAAAACCGTCTTTCCGAGTGATGTCAAAAGGACAGTAGAATAAGTACGGCAGTTCTCGCTTGGCTTACGTTTTCGAAGACACAGTCGACTCTCATTATCTCGAAGTCCAAGGAACTCTCTGAAATAATTCGAGGTATCCGTACTTCGACATATCAGATTTGCAAAATTGAGGAAAAATAAATCAAACAACCACATTTCACAAATAAATATGCAATTTGACTCCTGAAATAAGAGCTATATTGAAAAAAAAAATGTGGAAAAGAGGAGAAATTGCTCAAAAGTTTTCCACAGATTTTCATCAAAAATAATATGAAATAAATAGGTGTTACCTATGAAACGAGCTTAAGCTTATTTTTTTTTCTTTTTCTTTTTTTTCAGCAGGTATGCAAAGTCGCGGACCAGACAAAACCTGTTTAAATAGGTCCTAGGCAAAGTGCACAACATCGAATATTATGCTTACATCAATTTAACCAGAGTTTCCTAGTAGGAAACATCGCTCTACTGTAGTTTGTTTTTTACACGTTTAAAAAGTGAGGCAAGTGAAAAGAGGTTGATATGATACTAAATATTACTACTTTCAGAATCCATTAGCCTTTCCTTATTACACTCTATCTGAAAGAAAGCCCCTTGTACTGACAGGTGATGATTTGTTTGTGTTAAATGACGCATAGCTTGTCTTTATCAACATTATTTTTGTCAAGAAAGAACTGATCTTTGAGTTTGAATGAAAAGTTATCAAATAACTGAGTGATATTCATGTTCGTTTCCTTTTTTGAGGTCATTTTGTGAATTGTGAAACTGCTTTTGATGAGGTTATATCACACCTGAGATAATTATTTACATCTTATCAATGATATGAATGCTGGTTTTGACAACAACTGTCATTTTTTTAATGTTGAAAGTCTAAGCAATTCTGAAATGAGTAGTATAGCTATATTACCCAGTCTGAATTACCTAAAATCTGCCATCCGTAATATCCAAATTTGATGCCTTCATGTTACAATGGAAGCATGTCCTTAAAAACAACACTAATTTGGCAGGCGATAACAAAATGGCATGCAACCGGTGCATCCGTGTCTGCCGTGGCTTTTGGGCTTGGGAGTGGGACGTAGTACTCTCCACGGCGTCGTTACTGCTATCAATTATGCCATACAATGTATCTCGGTTTCTAGGTATGAACTTTATGGATGCTGATGATGTTTATCAATAACACGAGCTACGACACAATTTGACAAGCAAATCATTGTGCGGCATGTGCGTACAGACGGAAGTCGCTAAAGTACGAACGATCAGCTGATCGCCAGTCAGCTGAAACTCGGACCCATCGTATTGATGGGTACGAGGCTGAAATCACCGCATATCCTACCTTTATCATGTTGTCAGCGATATATTATTCCCTATGCATAATTCCTATTATGTGCTGTAGGAATGTAATCCATTTTTACAGCAATACTTCAGTATTTACCCTTACACGAAAATGCGAGAGAAATCTCATATTAAAGATGGCGGCTAAAACGCAGATCAGTCTTGCAGTCATCCGTGTCAATGATGTAAAAATGTATCCTATTTCATTGGCTATACGATTCTTTACAGCCAATGAGATCGCTTGCGGCGGCTGACTGGCTTTCCATGTTTGCAGCGGAGTGTATCTGATCATCATATTTTTCGGAAACCAGGCCAATGGCTCCGGCCTTATTAGCGTTGGTTTTCGGGTTCAACATTAAGCCGATACACTCCGCTGTAGATATGGGAAACCAGTCACCCGCCGCATGCGAACTCTTCTGCATAGTATGTGAGAGACTCACGATACCTGTAGTACGAGCTGAAGTTTCGTCACCTGCTTTGACCTGCTTCGCAGATCGCTTAAGCTCGTTATAAATCAAGTCGCCCAGGAATGGCCACAGTCCCGAAGCAAATACTTCTTGTAGCTTTGAAGCAGAAGAAATGAGGAACAAAGAATGACAAAAATATCGGTAATGTGTACGGACATAAACGAGCAGCAATAGAGAAACTCTTAGACTGGGCAGCAGAAAGAATGCTACAGTCGAACCTGAATGGCTCAAACATCTTTTGGATCATGGAAATTTGTTCTAGATATTGGTAGTTCGAGTCATTGAGGGTTAATCATGCCGCCAGGTCATTTTTCGAGCTTCTAGACAGTAATGGTATGTTGGGTGTACTCATTAAAATTGCCTAAGTGAGTCCTAATGAGTACACACAGCAAGGCAATTTCCTGATAGAATAAGGAATTTTCGTTTTCTTAAGCTTTCGATAGAATTTCGCAGGGACTTAAAAACGAGTTCGAACTAGCCATCATTGTAAACGAGCCATCGGTGTTCGAGATATTGAGGTTCGACTGTAGTTGGTATAAACGCTTTGGATCGTGTAATTTCAATAAAATGAATGTCCAGTTGCTTTTTATTGTTACCATGTTTTATAGAAATTCCCGTCCTAAAGGTAAACAATGTAGACCTGATAAGCCGCCGCGATCCACTGCGTCTGACCTGGATCAACACTGTTTGCCAATGTCCTGTTTATGGGATGCTACGTGTAGGCATAAATGGGTTAAAGTAGGTTTATTCGCTTAAAACCTGCCCTTACTTTTGACGCAGCTCCCAATAACAAACATTTACTATGACAAAGCAATATCTACAAGACTGCATGTGCATCCAAAGAAGACATCACGAGAACATACCTATATACTTTTGACCCCCTTAAACCCCACTTTTATATAGTAAAAATGGGGTTGACAGAGGTATACATTATTTTTCTTATTCATGCTCAAAAACATAGATTGTGGGTACTCGTTAGAACCGCCTCGCCGAGGCGGTTCTAACGAGTACACACAATGTATGTTTTGAGCAGAAATATTAAAAATATCAGAATTTTTATCTGAACTTTTTCATTTTTTGGTGGTAAAAATTTCAATATAATTGAAAAGGCATGTTTCGTAATGGTCAGATAAGTTTGCGCATGAGCGTAAGCTGGGCAGTCTTTGCAGGGCATTATGTGGGTGGCCAAGGAGCCTTTAGGCAGACAACGAAGACTGATCAGACTGCGCGGATGCGCGTGCTTAGCTAAATCTTCGTTGGACGGCGTGGAGCACATGCAATCTTGTAGGAAATGCTGTGCCTAGCTCAAATATGTGCTGTGTTCTTGGGATCAGCTCATTTGTTAAACGTCACAGCAAACCACACATGCGCGGATGCGCGTGCTGAGCTAAATCTTCGCTGGACGGCGTGGAGAACATGCAATCTTGCAGGAAATGCTGTGCCTAGCTCACATATGTGCTGTATTCTTGGGATCAGCTCATTTGTTAAACACATATGATCACAAATGCAGAAGGCCGAATGTCGATCTGATTCCAGAATACAATGTATAAGTAAACCACATTAGACCTCGATGGGTCCGACTGCTTGACCACAGACACAGTCAAGCGTCAACCTTCTGGAACAGCTTTCGAAAGTTTCTGTTAAACATTTGAGGGCCGATTTACCGTCATGCACTTAAAGAAGAAAGCATAGGTAGTTATCAGTTATACAACTGGTTGAACAACCATATACAGTTGAACTTCAATGACTCGAACATCTTCGGTAACAAGCAAATTTATCCTAGATAAGGATAGTTTGAGTCACTGAGGGTCAATCAATAAGCGATGTCAGAAGGTCAAGACGTAATTTAGGGATATGTGTTCGAGCTTATATAAAATATTGGTATGTTGAGTTTACTCATTAGAAATGCCTCTATGAGTACACACAACTTACATTTTTATTTTAGATAAGACAATTTCCCTAAAATATCCCTGAATATCTGTTTTCTTAAGCTATCGGAAGAATTTCCTAAGGATTCACATCACGTAAACATGCCTTTATAATTTTGATCCCCTTAAACCCCACTTTTATATAGTAAAACTGGGGTTTGCAGGGGTATACACTATTTTTCGTTTTTCTGCTCAAAAACATAGATTATGGGTACTCGTTAGAACCGCCTCGGCGAGGCGTTTCTAACGAGTACCCACAATCTATGTTTTGAACAGAAATATGAAAAATATTAGAATTTTTATCTGAAAATTTTCCTCTTTTTGGTTGTAAAATTTTCAATATATTTGAATAGGCATGTTTTCGTAATGCTAAAATATCCCTAAATATCTGTTTTCTTAAGCTATCGGAAGCATTTCATAAGGATTCATATCAAGTTCGATTTAGTCACGGTAAGCGGAGCATCGGTGTTCCAATCATTCAAGTTTTACTATATAGGATGAAGTTTGACGCAGCACATTTAATTGGTAATCTTTCGCTTTATAACGACCGACAATCCTTTGTAATTGTTCCGCAATTCTTGTGCGTTGTTTTGAAATAAACCAATTTGAGAACTGAGCATATGTTCGATTATGCTGCCCATATCTAGATATTTTAAGGCCGTCCTAACCTTTCTAATCAGAACAAGAAACAACGATGAATTCGATATACAGGTATTTTGACAAACAGGCCTCAGAAAACAATATACATGTAGACCCAGATCAGATGCCACAGAACGCGGCGTCTATTCAGGGTCTATGCTGTTTGCCCCTCATCTAGTAGTATTTTGGACTCATCAACAGGTAGTTAAATATATTCATTGTTTGTTCCTCATCGCTTTTCTGTTGGTGTCTTTGGAAGGTTGTACTTCGAGAACATGTATCTTGGATGCGCATCCGCATAATACGTTAAAGGTCTACGCTGTCCGAGTTCAGATATATTGGATATCTTCAATTCACTTAAGTCCCTGAAACTTGTCGATTATATAACTGTGAGATTGTTTCTCCCTATTTTAGTCTGCCTTCAACTACCCTGTACGAGCTTGCAAAGCTAAGGTCGACCCAGTCCTTGCCTTGTTGTTGTCTTCCCAGCTTATCGTCTACCTGCCCATCTACGCTCCCTTCAAATGAGTCTTGCAGAATTCTTTGCGATGTCAGAAGAATGTGAGATGTGACCATTTAATCTATTTCTTTTCTGGCGTAGTTTGCGGTAGAATCTCGTTTCCAAGGCCGGGATTGTTTTTCGAATTCTGCAGTCCACGTCCAAAAAAGGGTAAGAGAAAAGTCCAGAGAGTGCAAGAAAGACAAACCGTAGCCCTTCCCAGACACCAAGAGGAAGAGGAAACAGACAAAACCAAACAAGCGCAAATCGTACATACGTACAAAAAAGCTCGAAGATTAGCTCTCTCTTCCCCAAGCGAGGTAATCACAAGAACAAAGTAACACAAGGTAAGACAAAAAAACAAAAACAAAAACAAGTCCAACAGCGTATAGGAAGGTGGACATATATATGCTAAATTTCGGAAGGAAGCCGGATGTTCTTCTCTTTCAATATTATCTTTACCTTTGTTAGAACCGCAGATTTCTTTTCTCGGAAATATAATCACTGTTGCCATTCGCCTATCTCCATATCTTGTTACAGACTGTGATCATGGTATCGATCGTGGCTTCTACTCCAGCTTGAATTAGTCCAGCTAGCATTCTTCTTAAAAATGTATCGGGCCGTTATCGGCTCGACAGGATTCCTGCCGGATAGATAATGACAGGATTCTTGTAGGTCCGATAATGGTTTGCTATGGATTTAAATAGAATGCTAGTTGGGGTGGTGGTGGTGGTGGCGGTGGTGGTTAGGGGGAGGGGGGACGGGGGGGGGGTGGAGGGCGGGTCTCTTGGTATGTTATCAACTCGAACTATCTTTCCATTCTTCAGTGTCTCACCTAAGTCATGTTACATTGGGCAGTAGTTCTCATCTAAATGAACACTCTAACATCAGCTTTGTGATTGTACAGCTCCGAATAGTACTCAGCCCATGAATTTAAAATTGTTTGTCCTTCAGTGAGGCATGTTATGGTTTATCTTGAATCGCGGTAAACTTCTTGCTTTTTTATTTGTTAGAACGTTCACTATTGGAGCCAGCGCATGACAAAACCTACAATAAGACTTGTGTGACCAGCGAAGAATCAGATCAGCCTGCGCATCCGCGCAGTCTGATCAGAGTCTTCGCTGATCGCATGGGCCTTCAGCAGCCTCCAGGCTATGTGAAGAGGGATAAACGAGAACCCTTGCTATACTGGGTGGATGTACAGGCTGGCCCGAATCTTTACTGGTCACACAGGTCTTATGGTACGTTTTGTCGTGGGCTGGCTTAATTGATAAGTTTCTTTTGTGTTTTACCTGCTTAGGCATCTCTAAATATCTTGACATTAACTTTCTATCCAGTTCGTCTGTGTCTGCTTTCCTATCTTTGGGTTGCTTTGTATTTTTTGCCTCGTTCATTTTTCTGACTGTTGCATTTTTTTCTTTTATTATGTTACACGACTTGGGTAAGCGTGATAGATTGGAAGTTGGAAAAAAAAAGCTTTAAGAGGACTGCAACTTTTTTTCAGAATTATCAAATTTATTTTGTCTGTTCAGAAAAGAGATCTACTCCAAAAGGAAAGAATGTGCTCCCCTTGGAAGTGAATTCTTTCATTTTAGAATAACATTGTTTAAAAGGCATTGTTGAGCAGGAAAGCAAACAGGAAGTAACAAATGTTGTCTCCCCTGTAACAGTTGGTGGGAAATCTATCAATGCGAACCAGATCCTCTTTAAACAAGTTTTCACTTTGTATAAAAATGGTTTTAGAAAGGAACCTTGTTCACCGATGACTTCATTACGAAAACAAGCCTCTTCAAATAAATTTAAAGTTTTACCACCACAACATGAAAATTTTCAGATAAAATCCTGATATTTTTCATCTGTCTGCTCAAAACATAAATCGTAGGTACTCGTTAGAACCGCCCACAGTCTATGTTTTTGAGCAGAAATAAGAAAAATAACGTACACCCCTTTAAATCCGAGTTTTACGACATACAAGTGAGGTGTAAGGGTGTCAATATTATATAGGCATGCTTTCGTGATGTTCAAAATTACGGAAGAGTCTGGAATTACTCACAAAGGATCTCCCGTCTGAAGGCCTAAGTTATGCAAATCCATATCTCCACTATCATCGTCAAAAGTGCAGGAGCACTGGTCATTCTGTAAACACTCTTTTGACAGTACTGTCGAAGAATAATAAAGAATAAGAAGAGAAACGCAATGCGTTTCCATTGACACAAATGACACAATAATTCAACCATTTTTGTAACGCAAAATATATATGTATTTAAAGGTGAAAATATATTTTATCTTAAGTTTTAAGTAAATGTCATGATAAACGTAATCTTATTGATGATGATGTTGTATTCATTTTGATATCGAATTTACTGACTGATAAATAACACGCGTGTTTAGATTCTGTGATATCATTGATGGCCTTGATTGATATGTTATATCGTTTGTAGGCTTTGCTATGTTTTAATGGGGACCGGAGGTACTTGGTAGATTTCCATCCCTTCTGAGCAAAGCAGATACCTTTTGTGACTTCCTGTTTGCTACTTTATAAATCAAATCTCCTTTAAAATGGGTCTTCTCTAAACAGAAACAACAACAGCAACAGCAGCAGCAACAACAACAATTACAATCAAAAAAGCCTCCAACCCTCCCCCCTCCCCCGCCCCCCAAAAAAGGCACACACACACACACACACACAAAAAAAATAACAAAAACAACAACAAAAAACAAGTAACTCTAAAAACTTTAAGAAAAGAAGGTGCTCCCTTTAAATAAAATGAATTTATTCTTTGTAGTTTGTATACTGCTCAAATTAAAAGTATAGTGTCAATTTTCTTAAAGTACAGAATAATTCAAAAGTCGAACATCATCCAAGCAGTCGCTAGATGGTGTGACCGGTGTTGAAAAAATACATTACTGTTTGTTTAAACATATCTTGTTATTCCACTTAAACATGCACAAGCAACAATTTACACATCTAATAGGATTAAAACAAAACAATTTGTTTGTTCAATTCTTCTCCTAATAACAATGTTTTTGTACAAATAGCAACGAAAACGTGTGTAGGTGATGTATCGAAGTAAAAGACTGGTAGAAAAGTTACAATGCTAAATCACCTACAGAACCGTGTTTTCCAACATTCTTTAGGGGATCCAAAAGTGATAAAGAAAGCATAAGATAAACGAAATAAATTTGTCCTTATCCTTTTGACTGGGTATACTGTTGTATGTAAAAATAGTATTGAATAAACAATACCAAATAGCTTTTATTTTAATTATTCTACTGATTTCTTGGCCATAAGTAAAAGTAAGGAATTTTGCTTTAAATTCTTGGCAGATTTGGCCGATTGTGATATATCTGAAAATGAAGCTCTGCTCATGTATACGCTAGAGCGCGTAAACAGTGTTGCAAACATCATTACTGCTTATAAAGAGTCTCAAAAATACCGAGACGTTTATTTTCTAATCCGTATTGTGTTCTTTGTTTCCAAAGGCAATCTTTTAGACGTTTATTTTACTACAGAACAGCGGTAGAACGTCTCCCCATACATCATCATAATGCAGATAATATTTCATTTCCTTTGGTATCATTGGTCGCATTGTGGTATATTTGAAAATGGAGTTCTGCCAATGTATATGTTAGAGGGCGTAAGCAGTGTTGCAAACTTCATTACTGCTTATGAAGAGTCTCAATAAAACCGAGACTCATTTTTTAACCCGTTTTGTGTTCTTTGTTTCCAAAGGCAATCTTTTTGACGTTTATGGGATACAGCATTCATACCCCAAAAAGGGTTAATAGACAATATCAGCCAGATCTTATAGCCTGAAGGGGTATTTGCTCAAAAATACATTTTCGCCCCTTCATTTGAAGTTTAAGAAGTCAGCCGTAGACGCAAAAACCGAATGGGCAATATAAAACCCAGCAACTGATCTACAACTGAATTGCTTTATTGCATTGCTTAAAGCACGAATCGCTAAACAAAAAAAAAAAAAAAAAAAAAAAAAAAAAAACATAAATATCAAATTATATCACCAAGAACTTATCTGCTTTCAAAACAACTGGGAAGGTCTTCAGTATTCAGGCTGTCCTGACACTGTCATTTTTTTCTGTCTACACCTCATACCCATGATAGATTGTTTTTCTTATTCACCTTTCATTTCTGAATGTAGATTTTTAAATAATGCAGTCACTTCGATTGTTGACGTCCGCCATATTGCAATAATATTACTGCGGCGTTAAATGACATTATTATGTTCAGTGACGTTAACCATGACGATAGCGTACGTCACGTCCATTACAAGCAGTGCATATCAGACACGCGAGAATTTTTTATTGTTATTTTACACCGGGTAGAAAAAGAATTTTTATCTCAGGGTTAATTCTAGGATTTCCTTATTTGGTATGCAATAAAGGCTATTCCTCGATATCCTTTTTGCTACTATAAAACTTTAATAACTTAAACACCGATGGCTCGTTTACCTCGGCTATTTCGAACTCGTTTTTGAATCTCTAGTAAATCATTTTAATAGCACACAAAACTATTATTAAAGAGTATTTAGGGAACATTTTCTTGTTTTATCATGCATATATGTCGGGAATTTTCATTAGAATTACCTCATCAAAAACTTGATAGCTGTGATATGATAGAGAATCTACAGAGATTATCAATGCTGTTGGTTGTCAATTTAATCAAGTAATGCATATTGTGTATCAAAATATAAAATAAAAATAAAAAAATGTAGGTTTCAGTTTCCAATAAATGCTTTGTAATATGTTTCTGTAGAACACACACACACGCACGCATGCACGCGCGCGCGCGTGCGGGTGTATGTGTGTGTATAAACTCTGCATTGTTTAAAGCCACAATCACAACTAAACTAGAATTACTGCAATATCAACAGTTCAGCAACCTGTTTTTTTTTATTATGCAACAGTTGGAATAATATCCTTTTGACACTATTTAAGAATTATCTGCTACTGATATACATATATACACACAAGGAGCTAATCACTTGAGCTGTATTCAAAGGTCTTCTTAAATACCACCCCACCCACCCCCCGCCCCCCCCACCCTCTCAAAAAAAAAAAAAAAAAAATGTATTCACTTGGTCTGCATTGTTTACCAAGCTTACGTCTGTCATTATGAGCAGCTCCAGTCTGCTGCGTTGTAAATCAACCCAAATATCTTCATTTCTGAAATGCAAGGGTGGAATCAGACACTCTAGACTGTAAGACCTTCAAAGGTCTGTAATAGTTTGTTTTTGGGGGAAGTAAGAAGGTAAATCAGATAAATAGTTAAACATTCAATGTTTACGATCATCGGGTGAGTGGCCCCAAAAGAAAGAGCTCTCTTGGTAAGTTTTAAACAACTTTATAGGTACCTGTTTTATTTACATTACATTCTAATGCAGTCGCGTATGTAACGCGACGTCTGATTGGATAACGTCAAAAATTTGCGACGGTATATTCTGCGATATACTGTCGCAAATCCGACGTCATCACGTAACGTCGCTTCTCATTGGCTGGCATTTGGTTTTACGCAGCTCACAGCACTTGTCGTTTTGTGCAAATAGTACATTTTTTCAATAGAAAAAATGAATAAATGCATTAGAATGGGGACAACTGCATCAAATTTGTCATTTGGGGAGGTAAATCGGCGGTTTTACGGTCGCAAATTACGTTTTACGGCTCCGCTGACGCGTCGCCGTAAAACGAAATTTCCGACCGTAAAACCGCCGATTTACCTCCCCAAATGCCAAATTTGAATGCAGTTATCCCCTAAATGACCTGATTGACAGGCATATCCAGGAATTCTCGTAGTAGCGATTCCAGTTTGTCCAAATATGGGATTCATGTGACTTCACAGCCTACGTATGATATTTATACAGACAACAGAAAGGAAATGAATAAAATTAAATAAATGTTCATTAAAAAGCAACTTTCATATATATATATATTTCCGTTTTACCAGATATTTTTATAACCTCAAAAATGATAGAAAAACTAATTTCCTTTATTGTGGCAGCAAACACTTTGAAATCGTCACATAAATGCAGGAAATATCAAAGGTTTTTGTTTTGTGTTGTGCTTTTTATTTTATACAAAAACTGGAGAAACGTCTACGTTTAAATGCTTAAATTATAAACATATGCAAAAATATTTAAAATTTTATTTTGATATAAATGGCCCAGTTGGTATCAACTTTGACCCTAGTTTTTCCTGAAAAGTGTGTAGACCAAGTGAAAGGCTCTGTGTACACAATAAAAGATTGACATGCCCGGCTACACAAACTGTTTTAAAATAATATCCTTAATCGACAGTTTCTTTTTGTTATCAGTATTAATGTATTGTTGACAAGTCGGAGAATAATTAATTAAATAAGACATATGAATATATGAAATCTAATTTTTGTGTTACATTGATAGGAATGTTTTCATTTGTTTGCATTTTACAAAATATGTGCACAAATTATGCAATCATTATTAAAATACAAATACTCTGTAATCGCTTAATTATTAATTTGTGCAACTTAATAGTTTTGAATAATGAAACAGCTTCATTATTTGACAGCAATTATTTTGTCTGTATAAGAAACCATACAAACAGCGACATACGCAATTAATATTTCATTGCCAGTTATGGTTGGTTATAGCAAAAATTTATCAGACGACATTCTTTTCTTTCATAAGAAAATAATTTCTTTACCTTTCACGTAAATAGACTGTATGGCAGACGATTCACACGAAATATCAAGGTTTATTGTCTATGAAAAAAGTGTAAATGTTATTTGCTGCAGTTGTGATTGGCGCTTTAAGGGTTAAGTTAAAGGCTGGTGGAATGTTCACTCGAAAATATATACTGGATATTGTCCGACTACTTTGCTTATACATGCTTTTACAGAGAAACATACAAATTTTCGTCATATTGACACGTCCACGTATTAAATCCCAAGCAAACCTTTTTGTGTAGGGTCAAGTGGGGTTTACAGGGGAATGCATTACGTTTTCTTGTTTCTGCTATAAATATAGCATTGTGGGTACTCTTTCATGTACTCACGCGAAACTTCTACCTTAATTCTGATGCAGTTCCAAATTACTTATATATATTCGGTCCGCGAAGAGGTCCTCTACCTCATTTTTGAAACATCACAGTGAGGCACATGTAATTATACACTGTGAAAAATAAAGCAAAGGGCTCAAAGGCTATCTTAAATTAAACCTCAAGAAAACCACAAACAGGGCCATGATTAGCCCGACCACAGACAGTGGTGGTCAGATGCCAACCATCTGTAACTGATGGAGGAGGGTACCGTCACTTAGTCTGAGGATCGACCCACAGTCGTGCAATTAAATCGCCTGCACATATTTTTTCAAACCATTATAATAAAGCTTTCACTGATGGAAAGAGACATAGATAGAAACACACCATGCACTACACAAGACGGATTATTCACAGTATGTGACGACGCTTTCAGTATGGACTGGAATGTCGACCGTCTTAGATTTAGACGTCTACCAGTAAAGACAGAACTGGAACCGTTTCATCCAGTTACAGCACCTTTTTGGACAATTATCGTCATTACCGATACTGTACAACACACCACGAGACCCACAAGCATTGCATTATTCCGCATAGAATTCGTCACTACTTTGTAATATTTGAACGTCAAATGATCTTGATCGAGTTCAAGGCAGTAAGTTTAAGACAATGGTGGCGTTCTTTGCCGTAGTCAATTTAAACTGGCTAATTTTCACTGGTTATGAATGATCGTCAAGAGCTCTTGTAAAAAGTAAGAATTAAGAGTGTTCAGTGGCGTCACAGTCGAGTCAGAATGGCAAATAGTCACTTTGTGTGGAACAGTTAACAATGACGTCAAGTGTATTATCGTCAAATGGTATTCAAAGAGGTTAGTATTCAGAGGACGGCACCGCCAAAGTTGGTTTAAAGTGACTAACATTCACTAGCTATGAGACAGTCCACAATGACATCAAGCAAATGGTCATCAAAAGTCTTGTAAGAGTTAAAAATTCAGAGAACACCACCACATCAGTCGATACAACAGGCTAACATTCACTGGCTGTGAAGAACTTTACAATAACGTCAAGTGTTTCTTGTGAAAGGTCTTGTAAAAATTTAAAATTCAGAGGACGAACCTTCGCAGTCGATTTAAACTGGCTAATATTAATAGGCAACGAGGCATTTAAAATGACGTCAAGCGAGTGATCGTCAAAAGGTTTTGTTAGAGTTTAGAATTAAGAAGAAGCCACCACCACAATAGGCTCAAACTGGCTGAAATTCAGTTAATAATGACGTCAAGTAAATGATGGTTAAAAGGTATGAAATTATTAGAGTTCAGAGGACGCCACCTCCATAGTCGGTTCAAACTGACTAACAGTCACTGACTGTGAGGCAGTTAACAATGGCGTCCTGTGAATGATAGTCCAAAGGTCTGGTAAGAGCTTAGAATTCAGAGGATGCCACCGCCGCAGTGGATTCAAACTGGCTAACTTTCAATGACTATAATTGTGGAAATTGCTCATTTGTCTTCAGTTAGGAACCCAGCGGGTAAAATTTGCTAGCCATTGGACCCGAAAGATATACAGCTGCTTTTGTTACTTATAGAAAACTTTTAGAATGTTGTATGCAGCGCGTGAAAAGGGCCTTTATGTAATGTGCGACAATGCATTGTCGCACATTACATAAAGGCCCTTTTCACGCGCTGGACTGATCAGTCATTAGCGCGGGATGATCTAGGCCTTCTTTGTCCGCTTACAGAACCAATGATACTGTAGTATATGTTGAACAGAAAATGCCCAGATTAGACTGTACAGATACACATGCTTATCTGGACCTACGTTGTCCGCAGAAGGTATTTGGACCCTTTTCGTGAGTGGCACATCAATTATAACATAGCTGCATGAATTGTATTTGAATTATGACGTGCGATTTTACGGAGGATCAGCGATACTTGATCAATTCAAAGTATGCAAAACATGTTAATTTTCGTCCTGAAACTGTTTTTAAAATGCAACATGTATGATAATCTATGCCATATATTTGGAGCAATACGGATATAGATTAACGCTGAAAACATTTTGTTTGTGTATCTGAAATGGCCGTCATGATAAATATTGATGAAACCACACGTTAAGAAGAACAAGTTACACGACTGTTTTAAATGATGTTTAATTTGTAGCAAACTTTTCCTGGACATTTGTACTTAAAGTTTATAAACTGTTTGCGAAGACAAATTCATATTTTAACATTTCGTAAAAGAGCAAAGAGAAAGGATTGCTACTTGTCACTCAACGCCTTCTTTCGCCGAACTGATCTTCTTTCAGAGAACTTGTAGGAGCATTTGAGACCAAGTGTAATGAAAAGTAATGTTTCCATATGCATTACATGTTTGCTCAATTCTACATACGAGTAATATATACGTTTTCGGTAGACATTCAAAAATATTAAATCATTCAGCGAGATTTTAAAGCCACGCGTTAAATATATTTGCAATATCTAATGGTAAAATCAGCATGAACAGTCAGATGTATCCACTTGCGAATGTACTTTTAAATCCATTGTAGTTTGGATACCCCAAAAAGGGTAATTGGAAAACAATGCAGACCCAGATCAGACGCTGCATCTGATCAGGATCTCCATTGGTTGCAAGTAGTAAACCCATTTTTCTCTAAGAATATCTAAATCTCATAGCTGGACATTCCTAAAATGGACATTGGACTCTTCCAATATAAAGTGTGGGAGAATCTACTCAGTCTACAATGGGTTAATGCAAATATATTTTGATGTCCTCAATAAACACAGTTTCCTCACGTACTTAATTATTTTAGAGTTTCAAGGCTATGGGTTGGAAGAACATACTTGAGAAAACGTACCGTTTGACAATAAATAAAATATACACCCAGTCATGATGCTGATCAGATTGGGAAAGCGCAGGCTGATCTGAATCTTCACAGGACGCACTGTGTCCAAATGTACGTCTTCTAACGTTGTGGATTTTATATCACATCAGTGTGTTCAAGAAATGCTTGAGTATTCATTTAACTTTCGTATCTGTCTTAATATCCTTGTCCACTTCAAGGAATCATTTATATTATTAAAATCTGGGTCGACTGTTTATAGTCGAGTATACATACATCTAAATTTCTTTAAGGTTATTTTCCACGTGATTATCAGTCACAAATAAAAGAAAACACGCGTGTGTACGAAATCCAAGTAACGGTTTTTAGTGTTTTATGTCTTACCTTGTGCTATTTTGTTCTTGTGTTTTTCAGTCCTTTTAGCATTGAGATTACCTCACTTGGGGAAGAGAGCTAATTTTAGTGCTTTTCGTACGTCTGTTCGATTTGCGCTGGTTTGGTTGTGCCTGTTTCCTCTTCCTCATGGTGTCTGGGAAGGGCTGCGGTTTGTGATTGGGACACTCCCTGGACTTATCTCGTACCTTTTTTTTTTTTACAGTATTCTTGTCACTGTGACTTCAGATTTCCATTACGAAAACACGCCTATTCAAATATATTGAAAATTTTACAACCAAAAAAAGGAAAATTTTCAGATAAAAATTCTGATATTTTTCATATTTCTGTTCAAAACATAGATTGTGGGTATTCGTTAGAACCGCCTCGCGAGGCGGTTCTAACGAGTACCCATAATCTATATTTTTGAGAGAAATAAGAAAAATAATGTAAACCCCTGTAAACCCCAGTTTTACTATATAAAAGTTGGGTTGAAGGGGGTCAAAATTATATAGGCGTGTTTTCGTAATGAGTGTAAAGAGGGCTACCTATAAAATCTGGACTGAGACATTGGCAAACAGCTCAGACGCCGCAGAAAGAAACGTCTGATCCGAGTCTGTACTATTTGCTTAAATAACAGGAACATAAAGGTTAAATGAAATAGTACCGGTTTCCCACCTTCAACTCACAGATACGATCCACCAGTGCTGCCAGTGCTTGGATTAAAGCAGTTGAAACTCGTTGTTAAGATTTGGAAAGAATGCTAACCGTCCGTTTTTGAATTTGAAGTAAAACATTATGTTTTTTTTTCCAAGAATGTTTGGTGATAAGTTCATTGAACAACGTGACACAAGTAACATTTTATCTTTAAATAAGTTCTTGAGATATAAATATATGAATCTGTATCTGGAAGCTCTCCGGGTGTCCCTGGAATACAATCGAACAAGGCGGTTCTAACGAGTACCCACAATCTATTCAAACAATCTACACAATCTGTTCAAAAACAGAAATAAGAAAAATAATGTATACTCCTGTTAACCTCAGTTTTACTATATAAAAGTGGGGTTTAAGGGGGTCAGTATTGTATAGGCATGTTTTCATGATATAAGGATCCAGTAAAACATACTAGGCGTGATGTTTGTTTGTGTTGAGGTTTTACGGCCCAGTCAACCCAATGGGGTCACGTCGAGCGCGGTCAGTTTACCTGACCATACGTTTACTGGACAGGCTTAGTCCTCTAAGCGGTTAACCAGTATTGTGCATATTCTTTCGCCAGAAACTGACAACTGCCCTTCTTGAATCAGCGGAAGGAAGAGAATGACCGTAGAAAATATTTCAATCTATATGATCAATCTCCACGAAAGAATATTGCCGACCTCGGCGGGGGTTGATACCGCGACCTCCTGGTCTCCAATCGGACGGCGCATCCAACTGAGCCACCGAGGCCGGCATACTAGGCGTGAGTTAGAATAATACTGCTCCCGGGATGTATTTACCTTCGCAGTTTTTGTCCCCGAGTGCTCGGTGCGGTAAACCTGCCGGTGCAATGGCTGACTGTATCGCTGACCTTTAAACACAATTGCCATAATATAAGTCATACTGGCTTTTTCGGAAAAACTAGGCATGCGTTAAATACCGACTGCATTAGCTACTTCTTCCTGGGTTTTCTTAGCAACATGTTAGTCGACAATGACTAAAACATGTGAGTGACTTATGGCAAGTGTTGTTGGTACCGTGCCTCTAAACAACATATCAACAACTATTCCTTTCATGTTGTCGTACCCAATAAACACTGATGCGTTTCGTTTATTGTTCTTCTGTTGCAAGGGGATGATTGTCTGCACAAATCCGTGATCTTCTTTCCCGCCTATATCAGTCACAAAATCCTTAAAACAGAAATAGTAACGTTAAAAACAGCAATCTCTAGCCTTAATTACATTTTGGTACAAGAGTCCAAATTTTCCTGACAGTAGGCTAACAAATGGAAACATTTAATGTCGCCATTCCAGTGTCCATTATTCAATTGCTAAAATCAATAAACTGCCAAATTATTTCAATCAATTGTCTCAGGAACGTCGCCGTCGTATTAGCGAATGACCTGCGTACACTGTCATGACAAAATCTTTTCCTTTATGTCTCGTATATCTTCCAACATCCATTTTAATGCAAGCTCTGTGTTTGTTTAAAAAGAACTACACTATCACCGTAGTGTTTGAGTCCCCCTGTGCCATAACTTGGAAGCATCATGGTTCTTGTGGTAGTCTTACTAAATCCAGTGTCAGAATATACACATGCAAAGTATTTACCCCTGAACGAATCAGGTTTATTATTAAAGAAGTCACCATATGTGTTTTCGAATCAGCACCTAGAGCCTTTCTGATGAGAGTAACGTCACTATTTATTACTGTGTTTTGTCCAATGAGGGACATTCACTAAACATTGCTCTATATTGTTTCACCTCCAAGTACTGGCAAAGGCTAAGGGATCGGCAAAGCCTTTCCATATACAGTCTTCGAATCTTCGCAGCCTTTCAAGAGTAGAATACAGACAAATATTGCAGCACTTAGAAACAGAGCTGTTAAAAAATCCAGGTTGGAGTTTGTGTTCGTCTTCATTGAAAAATGGGTAACCAGGTAAAATATACAGACAACCTATTTTATACCGACACTTGATACAAAGACAAAATTCGTTATAATGATAATTTGACTGTCACCAAACCTTCGCTTAAGAGGTAATAATTAGTCACAAATTATGCAAGAATATTGTATTAAATACTTTAAAGAAACATATGTTTTGGATACTTGTTATAATCGCTTCAGGGAGGCTGAGGCGATTCTAATAAATATCAAAAACATATCTTCTATGTGGAAATAGAAACAAAATAGGACCTTTCTTAGATATCAATCTGCTCATTAAGTATTCTGTACAACAGCAAATTCATTTTAATGACAACGCCTTTGGGAACAAATGCTCAGTCGTCGTAAAAAGGGTTCACTGTATTACATTTTTTTTCATGCTTATTCTTTCTTTATTTTTTTCAGTGTCACTCATGTGTGCGTTGTGCATAAAAAACGATAGTATACTGAAAGGCAAATAAAACGCTGAGATTGAAAACAAGTGTATACGTGTTATTAGTTTGTCTCAAATAAATGAACCGTTTCATCGATGCAGGCAAATGCAGTTAACTTGCAAACAGTGTAGATCCACCCAGTCAGCATTCTACGTAAATCTATATCGGGCCGTCATCGGCCCGTCAGGGTAGCTGATGTAGATTTACGTAGAATGCTAGCTGGGCAGATAAGGCGACGAGCCGTCACATTTAGATCTACATCGGTTGCCATTCTGTTATTGAGTTTTAATTAAATTCCTTTCGCAACAGTGGATGTGTAAAAATTCAGTGATGAAAGCGTCTATATCAAAACTCAGGAGGGAAAGGGTTAATTCACCATCAAAACACTGATAGCACTGGTGGGTTGATTAACTCTGAGTAAAGACTGTGAAAAAAGGTACTGAATGGGGACTTAAGATTGTATCATTTAACCCTTACCTCTCTCTAATTAAAGCAGATAGTGCAGTTTCTGTTCAGACGCCGCGGTGCCAAATGTCCCAAATGTTCCAGTCTAGGTCTTTTACAGATACCCTTTAACCACAACACTCTGACGTCACAGCGACAAGAATAGCAGCGACAAGAATAGCGCGGCTATAAATAACCTTTACCTAGATTTCGTTTAAATTTATTACATTGGGCAATGATAATCACGTGCAAAAATACCAGAAGAAAATTTTGGCATTTGTATACTCTGGCGCGATAACATACAGAACCATGGCAAAATTGATTGTGTAAGTATACACTAGGTGCTGGCGTCATTTATAAAAGTCAAATAACTCGATTATGCTACTTGACCCGCAAACTCACTTGCAAAATATTAATTTTGTTTGGATATTAACGCAATAAAATTGAAAACGCGTATGTAGAAATGACACGTCTTCATTTTTAAAAGTGCAGTTATCTTTTTGACGTTTTTTATATTTAGGTATAATGACATGCAAACTAATTAATTACGTGGCTGCTTGGTGACGCTTGTTTGGCAAATGATAATAAACACAAACGCAGAGTTGAGAAATGACATGCAATGTTATGCCAAGAAATATGTTCCAAAGAATACAAATGGGACAAAAACAAAGTCTTTGGATATCATGATTGACACAAAATGGGATAGGTTTACGTCATTTAGTATGCTTAAACATAGCCTTTGACAAACTGGGATACAGAAAGCGCCGAAAGCGAGATTTCAGAATGTCGTAGTTTTTAATATATATATATATATATATATATATATATATATATATATATATATATATATATATATATATATATATATATATATATATATTGTTTACAAGGAATGCAAATTTTGTGACTTTCTGCATGCTTTTTTCTGCAGACAAAACCCCTCCTAAAAGTAAGGGCATTCTAAATGAAAGCATTTGCGCACATAGTGGCGAGTTATTTCCTTTAACAGTAAATCCCTGTTAAAAATTTTGGCAGAGTTACTTTCCTTGAAAGTGTGTTAATTCCCTTAACTCATATAAGTCTATAAGACTCGATTACGAGACATACGGTATTGTCGGGCTATGGTCTAATTTCGTTCTGTCAGCTTAACTAGCGACCTTGACAAGCTTGTATCCGTTTACATATGTGACAAGAGTAATAATTTAAAACTTACTATTTCAGCGACACGAGTAAAGTATCCGTACTGAATGCACAATTTAGTTGTTAACCTTCCTCCTTTGACACTGACTTAAAACATCGCGTGATCAGTTGCATAATTGCGCCCCACAGAGACAGACAATGTCTACCGAGGATTACGACCAGATAGAGAAATTATTCAATGGATCCTGGCAGGTTGACAGGGAGGAGAATATGGAAGAGTTTATGACTGCAGCTGGTAAGAATTTTAAATTCTGAAATTGTCTTACACTTTGTAAACTGATATTATACTGGGGATGGGATCTATTATTGTATACACAAATGTAACATGCAAAGACTAAGGTAAGAGTATGAATCTACAAATTTGGATCAAGGTTGTCGATATTATCCATATTTTATCTGCAACAGAAAGAAAGACCTTATAGCATTAGAAATGAAGACCAAGATCAGCCCGTGCATTTGCAGTCGCAGGAGGCTTTCATTGTCCGCTTATAGAGTCATTAGGTACAGTCGACACGTTATCTCGAAGTCCACGGGACTCTCTAAAATAATTCGATATATCAGATTTGCAGAACTGAGGGGAAAATAAAAAATATGTAATTTGACTCCTGAAGTTAAGAGATATATCAAAAACATTGTGGAAAAGAGGAGAAATTGCAATTTCTCTTATCCATAATATTTTATTACCTGTTTTAAGAATTCTGTGTTAAATGATCTGTGTTATCGCTGTTTGCAAAAGCCATAATGGGCATTTTCACTCATAATTGGCAAAAGTGTCCGGTATTCTTGTAGGTGTACAGATACTGGTTAGAGCGCATCGAGTCGAGTCGAAAAGTTGGGCTCAGTAGGCTTCTTTCGCTTTTCTTTTTTGGTCATTTTCCTCGGAAGGTACCAATTCACCACTAAGTGAACACAAAGCTGCATTTTTCCGCGCCACAATCAGACCCTCACTCGAATTCTAGTCACCCAAGGTTGGGTCGGGGTTGGGGTACTTACGTCATACAAAACAGTGACAAAGTGCTGTTCAAATCGGTTAGTCGTTTTTATTTTTATTGCGTTGTTTTAATGAAAAATAGAATATGCTTAACGTATGTACAAAGGATGATAATACTTATATTCGCAGATTTAATGTACTACCCTTTTAAAAACACTCAAGCTCATTACTTTAATAATCTTATGAGTAATTGAACGTGGGTGTTCTTAGCAGTGACAGTACGGTAAAGCATCAACTTTGCTTATATAAATGCCTTGTTTCTAACTACATACGCTGAGCCTTTCTTGGCTTTTGTCGGAACAACGAAACAGAAAATGACAGTAGCTTACCGATTTAAACGCACCCTTTTCGCAACAATCTATAATCTACTTCACTCTTTCTTATGATGTAGGTATCCCACCCCCTTGTTACCTCAGTCTTAAAAGTAATGTGTAAATGAGATTAGATAGGTCAGAAGGCATGTATGAGCACAAAGAGAAGGCGTGTATGAGCACAAAGAGAAGGCATGTATGAGCACAAAGAGAAGGCATGTATGAGCACAAAGAGCACAAAGAGAAGGCATGTATGAGCACAAAGAGAAGGCATGTATGAGCACAAAGAAAAGGCATGTATGAGCACAAAGAGAAGGCATGTATGAGCATAAAGAGACGGCATGTATGAGCACAAAGAGAAGGTATGTATGAGCACAAAGAGAAGGCATGTATGAGCACAAAGAGAAGGCATGTATGAGCACAAAGAGAAAAGGAAGGAAATACACTAATGGATACTTAAGTAGAGGAAAGAAAGACTAATAGTTATTCTTAGCTTCTCGACTCTGTAATCTAGTCTTACAAGTGGCAAGTAATGAAAATAAAGTGCATGGCTAAATACACTTTGGTTGCCTGTTTGACACAAATCATTGGCTGTCGTACATTGGCTCAATTACCTTTTCTTCTCTGTAGAATCAGTGTAAACCCAGACCCGACTGCAAAGAAAGCAGTGTCTAGTCAGTCTACATTTGTTGGCACCAGCAGACTTGTTCGAATGTGAAGCGATGTATGGCAAGGAGTTATTGCCCAACATTTAGGCTTTTTGGCGGCGGTAGAACATCTCCTCGTACATCACCATAGTGCAGATTATATTTCATTTCCTTTGGGATCGTCTTCCCGTATATCACCATAGTACAGATTATATTTCATTTCCTTTGGGATCATTGGGCCCATTGTGGTATATTTGAAAATGGAGTTCTGCTCATGTATACGCTAGAGGGCGTAAGCAGTGTTGCAAAACTTCATTACTGCTTATGAAGAGCCACCATAAAACCGAAAATTTCATTTTCTAATCCGTAGTGTGTTCTTTGTTTCCAAAGGTTATCTTTTTTCATGTTTATTTTTACCGTCTAACCTCGTTATCTCGAACTTATTTCGAATTACCGCTTATCTCGAAGTGAAATTCTGGTCCCTGTTTTAACAAAACTATGACAACAGGTAACAAAATAATGTAGAAAAGCGGAGAAATTGCTCCCGAGGAACAATTTCTCCTCTTTTCCACAATGTTTTCAGTATTTCTCTATTTTCAGGAGTCAAATTACATATTCATTTGTGAAATGTGGTTGTTTGATTTATTTTTTTTCCCTCAATTCTACAAATCTGATATGTCGAGATACGGATATCTCGAAGTATTTCAGAGAGTCCCTTGGACTTCGAGATAACAAAAGTCGACTGTATCTTTCTTTGCTTGTGCAAACAGTTTAGAAACAGCTCAGATGCAGTAATGTGCAACACTTGCTCAAGGGATCACTGTTTACCACTCATCCGAAATTTTAAGATACAGTCGACTCTCGTTATCTCGAGTTCCAAGGGACTCTCTGAAATACTTCGAGATATCCGTACTTCGACATATCAGATTTGCAGAATTGAGGAAAAAATAATTCGTATAACTACATTTAACAAATATATATGTAATTGGACTCATGAAGTTAGAGATATATTGAAAATATTGAGGAAAAGAGGAGAAATTCCTCCTTAGGAGCAATTTCTCCTCTTTTCCACAATATTTTTTTACCTGTTGTTAGATTTTCATGTTTAGGCAGGGACCAGACTTTCACTTCGAGATAAGCGGTTATTCGAGATAAGCGAGTTCGAGATAACGAGAGTCAACTGTATATTATTGCATAAAAAGCAGTGCCGCACGTTATTAACAGTCGTGCATGAACCGGCGAAAAGCCGTGTATAAACAAGTCAATTCACGCGCTGTTAATGCACGGCTACGCAACCTTCAATATTCTCGTACCGGTGCCACAGAATTGCTGCCGTCAGGAGATGTGAACTGCCCTTCTCCAGAACGAGCATAGTCCGTGGAAATAGCGTTTGCGCGACATCGGTGAAAAGGCGAAACAAAATAGTGCAAGAAATAACGCGAAATGTAGCAAATGTTTTCAGTTTTTATGCAATAATAGCGGTCGAGCATGGTTTTTCAACGCATTAACATTCGCCAGGATACGAAAGGGCATTCAAGTTTATAGTAAATGTTGAAGGAGGTAGTGAGAACGTATCTTTCTGAGCCTGTGCTTATAGTGTAGTCAGGTGATGGCCTTCACTGTGATTACACCGTGTGCCAGCCATCTAAAAATTTAAATACATCAGCAGATTTGTACAAATTGGAAGAGATTTACTTTCTTAAACTTTTGGTGAACTATCATAGTTAGGAGTTAAGGTGGAGAAATATTTTAGTTACCTTTCTATGCCTATGCACACAATGTTGAATATTAACTCCCTACCAAACTCATTCTATTGATAGTTTTCCTACCTCAAATTAACCAGCCTTGATTTCTGGTAACAAAAATTATGATAATTTTGAAATTGTAGTTTATGCAAACGTTTTATTCTATACTACTTTATGATAGACAGGCTGAACTATTTTTATTTCCATAAAATAACTGACCGAGTCCAAATATTACAAGGTAATATATAATGTTGCCTGGCTTTTTGGTCGGTGGCTTCATTAACTTGTCTATTGACTCTGTGGGGGGCGGGGGGAGGGGGGAGGGGAAGAAACTGCAGGTGGCTGGACTGGCACAGATTGCCTATGGCACAGTCAATCATGTGGTCAATACACAGTGACTTCTACAGGTGCAGACAGTTTGGATAAGGAGACGCAACATTAGTGCAATGCTTGAGAGCTCAATATTATTTCATTATTATTTATTTATGCGACTTACCATAAGTTTCATTAATTAATCATGGTCTGATATTATTTCTTGCATCTGATTTGCTGGGGTGGCATGAAAATTGGAAGCTAAAAAAAGGTAAAAAAAAAAAAAGGCCAGGGAGTGCGACAATCACAAACCGCAGCCCTTCCCAGACCCCAAGAGGAAGAGGAAATCGACAAACCCAAACAAGCACAAATCGAACAAACGTACGAAAAACACTAAGATTAGCTCTCTCTTCCCCAAGCGAGGTAATCGCAATACTAAAAGGACTAAACAACACAAGAACAAAATGACACATGGAAAGACACACAACAAATCGCCTCGAATAATAAACGACAAAGCAACAAAGAGTAAGACTAACACCGGGAAGACCGCCTTAGAACGGTCAGTAGAGTAAACTACCGGCGGCGGAGGGGGGGGGGGGGTGGGGACGGGTTTAAAGCACTTTAACAGCTAACACATAAAAATTCGGTTCGCATAAAGGCTCCCAACTCAGTCAATGCATCAAAGCGAAAATACAAAAGTCAAATTGATCACTATAATAAACAAAGACGAGTACTCATGGCTAATTCTACTGTATGCCAGAGTAAATGAAAATCAATGGTTGAACCACGGCGGGCCAAACCAAAGACATATCGTCAAGCCCCAACCCACTGGTTAAAGTTTTACGAAGAGGCCGTCATTGGGTCTGAGACCCGAACCGCCGTCGTGCAATTAAAGAGTGAAGCATAGCCATCAACAATGATTGGGTTGACAACTAGGCATGCAGTCTGCCGCATAATATCCAGGCTATAGCCAATTCTTTTATAACGGTTAATAAGTTTTCTGCATTGCTCCGAAAAGATAGATTTACCTACAATTTTTCTAAATCTGTACATTAAGTTACCGTAAAACCGACAAATCTAAACAAGCACAAACCGAACAAACGTACGAAAAGTACTAAGATTAGCTCCCTCTTCCCCAAGCGAGGTAATCGCAATACTAAAAGGACTGAAAAACACAAGAACAAAATGACACACGGAAAGACATACAACAAATCGCCTCGTAGAATAAACCACAAAGCAACAAAGAGTAAGACTAACGAATAAGATAAATATAAACAGGTAAAATTGTCAGACCATGAAAATCTTACCTGTTTATATACATCTTGGGTCAGAATACTCATCGGGCCAAGATTAGCCACCATTCTGCTAATTTCGAACAATCAGCAGAGCATGTATGATGTGTCAATCACTTTATGACTCTTTTTTTTTGTCATAAAGGACCGAGATATCCACCACATGTTTTCATTCATTCTTTATCCCACTAAAGGAGCCCTGATCATCTACCAGTTTCGTCAAGTATATGTCTACTTCTATTAGGACAGTTCCTTCATCCTATTCTGTTGTGATTTCTAAAATGTTAAAATAAAACATAAATATTTAGATATCTAATAAAAGTTTTAGATACAATGGAAAGAGCAGTCATTTTAATCAAATGAAAGAAGACAATTGTTTGTGTTTCTAAAAACAGGTAGAAAAAAGTCCAGGAAGTGCCACAATCACAAACCGCAGCCCATCCCAGTCACCAAGAGGAAGAGCAAACAGACAAAACCAAACAAGCGCAGAAAAAAAGGTAAGAGAAAAGTCCAAAGATTGCCACAGTCACAAACCGCAGCCCTTCCCAGACCCCAAGAGGAAGAGGAAACCGACAAATCTAAACAAGCACAAACCGAACAAACGTACGAAAAGCACTAAGATTAGCTCTCTCTTCCCCAAGCGAGGTAATCGCAATACTAAAAGGACTGAAAAACACAAGAACAAAATGACACACGGAAAGACATACAACAAATCGCCTCGTAGAATAAACCACAAAGCAAGAAAGAGTAAGACTAACACCAGCAAATCGAACACATGTACGAAAAGCATTAAGGTTAGCTCTTTCTTCACCAAGCGAGGTAATCGCAATGCTAAAAGGAATGAAAAACACAAGAATAAAATAACACAATGTAAGATATAAAACAAATCGCCTCGTAGAATAAACCACAAAGCAACAAAGAGTAAGACTAACACCGGGACCGCCGCCTTAGAACGGTCAGTAGAATAAACCTCCGCGGGGTTTAAAGCACTTTTACAGCTAGCCAACTTCACCCTGGGTGCCGATGCTACTCTTAATACAGAAATACATAAAAATTCGGTTCGCATAGAGGCTCCCAACTCAGTCAATGCATCAAAGCGGAAACATAAAAATCAAATTAATCACAACGATAAACAAGAGAGTACTCATGGCAAATTCTACTGTATGCCAGAGTAATCAAAACCAATAGTTGCAACAACTACGGCGGGCCAAGCCAAAGACATATATCAAGCACCAACCCACTGGTTAAAGATTTACGAAGAGGCTGTCATTGCGTCTGAGGCCCGAACCGCCGTCGTGCAATTAAAGAGTGAAGCATAGCCATCAATAATGATTGGGTAGTGGCGGGAGTGTGTCGGGGGTCGGGGGCAGGTGAAGGAAGGCTCATTTGATACAAATTTCCGTTTTTGCTTTTTCTCCCCATCCCCCACTTTAAGAACAAACTGGATTCACATTGTCTGAAATAAGGATTATAATTTTGTTTGTCATTGGAAATAGCTAGCCTGCTTTGTCATGATCTATGGCAAACAAAGATGGGATGGGTCCATATAAGTCTGGTGGAATCACTCGCGTCTGCCAGAGGTGGTAGCTTCATGGGACCAGCTAGTATCTATTTCTCAGATAACTTCATGTGAGAGATGAGGCAACCTTACAATATTCTGTCTGTTATCGATCCGTATGCCATTTTGTTGGGTAGTTCGGGAGTCGGGTAGCCTGATATTACTCAATTATTCATGAAGGTCAAGTGTATAGCCCCCAGGAAAAGAACTATATATATATATATATATATATATATATATATATATATATATATATATATATATATATATATATATATATATATATATAATAAGCATAGAGCAGTCTTATTATGTTTTGTATCAAATGACAATTATGTAATTGTACTTAATGCGAAACATTTAACACTAAATATATATATATATAATATATATAATATATATATATATATATATATATATATATATATATATATATATATATATAGAGCAGTCTTATTATGTTTTGTATCAAATGACAATTAGGTAATTGTACTTAATGCGAAACATTTAATTCTGTACTTGTTTTTATCTTTTGTTTTATCAAAGCAATGGTAATATTCTAAATGCCTACATTCGTCCGTCCATTTGACCGCCCGTATGCCCATTCATCACGCTATTTCCACCTAAACTACTGGGCAGTATTCTATCAAACTTGCTACATCACGTCCTCCGTCGTCAGTTCATTTGTCCGTCAAGATTTCGCTTTTAAACCACTAGGCGAAATTTAACAAACTTTGCTACATCACTTCCTCTCATGATAAGGGTGTGAAGAGCAACATTAGTTTTTCGTGCTTATATTTTTCCGTGCTTCCATCGTCCGTCCATCTGTCCATCACTTTTCTAAACCATGTGCGGAATTCAACTTAACTTGGTTCATCACTGCCCTTTGTGGTAAGGGTGCGCGAGAGCAACATTACTTTCTCTGCGTCCGTCCCTGCATCCATCGTCCGTCCATCCTGTCCGTCAAGCTCTCTCCTAAACCATTTGCTGGAATTCAATCAAACGCTAAATCATTTCAGCTCATGGTAAGGGTATGCGAGAGCTACATTATTTTTTGTGCGCCCGTCTTCCGTTTATTTTTCCATCACGCTGTCTCCTCCTAAACCCCTTAGTGGAATTCAACCATAATGGGTACATCACTTCCCCTTATAGTAAGGGAGTGCGAATGCATCATTATATTTCCTTGCGTTTTGCGTCCGTCAGTCTGTCCGTCACGCAATCTCCTCCTAAACCAATGGGTGAAATTGTAGCTGGTGTTGTGACGTCTTGCGGCTGCAAAACAAACAAACAAAACAAAACAAAAAAAACATCTCCGTACATCATAGTACAGATTTTTAATTAATTGAGCCCATCCTGGTTATTATGAAAATCGAATTCCGCTTAAGCCGGCGCTAGGGGGCGTATGCAGCATCGCAAACTACAGTGTTGTTGCATATGAAGAGGCTCAATCAATCTCCGACTTCGTGATTCTGTGTGTTCTTTGTTTGCAAAGGCAATCCTTTTTTAATTTAAGAACATGGCCTTCTCTCACTGAAAAGACGTGCGAGGACAAGTCCATTCGTTCGTCGTCAGTCATGCTATTAGCAACATTTGAAACGAGCGTTGGGATTTGCGATGACGCGCCATCGAATGCACACTCTAGTTATAATTAAAGCACCATTCAAAATTGTAGCAGACACCATTTTAAAAATATAGCAGGCATTTTACATGAAATATCCATGATACATAATGCCTTCTTTTCTCAGAAAAGGTTAAAGCCAAAATTGTTTCTTCTGGTACTGTTAAAACAAGTGTTTTGAGGGTTTGTAAGGGTAATTAGAGTAACCACCAAGTGGGCATACAAAGTGATGGTCACCATTAAAACGACATTGCGTCAGTTTTGTATGCAGAAATAATGCCATTCAATAAAATCAGTGTTTAAGTGACGTTTCAATTCTGTGTTTCTGGACACTCAAAATTTGAAAATACATGCACTATGCCTATTTTCTGAAAGAAAAAAGAGAACAATATGACTCCTTAAAGTATTGTCTGTTCATTTCTCAGTCTGCAAATGGAGGGCTCAGTTGCAGACTTCCAGTAAAAAGTCAGGTATTGTTGAATATCGGACTAGAATATAATTCTAGTATACTTTGGAAGAACGTAACCATGTTGCAGACATACTGCTCAATACACAATGTGCAGTTTGATATCTCCCTTCCACAAATTCAGAAAAGGCAGTTATTAGTTTCTGGCGAGAGAAAGAGCAAAAGTACTGGTTACTCGCTTAGAGGACTCAACCTGCCCAGGAAAAGTGTGGTTAGGTAAACTGACCGGCTTGTCAGGACCTTAATAATGTTGCCTCAGCTGTTAAACACCAAACCAGCCAACCCTTTATTTTGCTCTTTGAGATATAAATTGTAAGACAAAGATAACAAAGATGTTGCTCAATTGGGACATTTATGCCGTCAGTACTCCGCTATGTCATATGCCAAAAGTTGGATATCCCATGTAGCACTACATTTGAAGCTTCCTTGGATGGGCTGAAAAGAAACCAGCATTTTGCATTATACCAACTAGGTAGTAATCCAAGGCAGCCTGGACATCTTTTTAGGGCACTGGTCTTACCTCTTGATAAACAATATAGCAATAAACTTTAACCGGCCTTAAAGACCCCCACTGTTACGAGTACGTTTACGTCCCCTTAATTAATGAAAAGCCTCTGTTTGATTTCGTCATCAGCATACCTTTTTCAATTTTAATCGGATGTTCCTGAAACTTGCAGATAAGGTGGACATGGATAAAATTTCGGACTGGTACAATACATGGTCAGATCGGATCTTAGAGTTATGTACCCTTGCTTGCTGAAAAAAGCCTCTATTTGACATTTTCATCAACATAAATCATTTAGTTTTGATCGGATCTTCCTGAAACTTGCAGATAAGGTGGATATAGATGAAATCTCGTACAAGTTTGAAAATTGGCCAGATCAGTTACATCCCCTTGATTGATGAAAAACCTCTGTTAGACTTTGTCATCACTATAATTTGTTCAGATTAAATCGGAACATCCTTAAATTTGCAGCTAAAATGGACATGGATAAAATCTCGGAAAAGTTTGGAAACTGGCCAGATAGGTTTATGTATTATAGACTTACGTCCCATTGACTGCTGGAGAAACCTCTATTTGACTTTGTCGTCTGCAGGTTTATTTATTATAGAATTACGTCCCATTGATTGTTGGAAAAACCTCTATTTGACTTTGTCGTCTGCATAACTCTGTCAGTTTTAATCAGATCTTCTGATAGAATCTCAGACGGGCATAAAACTGGCCAAATCGGATCATTTATACGTGTTACGTCCACCTGATTTGCTGAAAGAAAAAACCTTCTGTCTGACTTTGTCATCAGTATTACTTTTACATTCCCTTAGACTTTGCTATCTCTAATTTGTTTAGATTTAATCAGATCTTCCTGAAACTTGCAGATAAGGGGGACGTGGATGAAATCTCAGATGAGTTCAAAACCTGACCAGATCGGATCATTAATCTTAGAATTACGTCCACTGATTGCTGAAAAGAAGCGTCTGTTTAACATTGTCATCAGCATTACTCCTTCAGTTTTGATCAGATCTTCCTGAAGTTTGCAGATAAAGTGGACATAGATCGACTCTCAGATGAGTTTGAAACCTTCCCAGATCGGATATTTGTCTCAGACGTATGCCTCCTTGATTGTTAAAATGAAGCCTATATGTGACTTTATAATCAACATAACGCATTAAGTTTTGATCGGATCATCCTGAAACTTACAGATATGTTGGACATGGATAAAGTCTTAGATAAATTCGAAAACTGTCAATATCAAATTATTTATTTTAGCGTTACGTCGACTTGATTACTAAAAACGCCTAATTTAGACTTTGTCATTGGCACAACTTCTTCAGTTCTTATAAGATCTTCCCGAGCCTTACATATAAGATGGGGTTAAAACTTAGTGAACAGTTAGACCATGAGGTGATACAGCGCATAATGTTTTGAAATTAAAGTACACCGACTTTTGATAGAGATATGGATATGCTACTAATTATGTCCTCCAAATCAATAAATGTAATAGACATTGAGTGATCTTTACCTACTCTTCAGCACAGATAAGCGTTAAGGATCGTCATAGTCCTCTTGATTAAAAAGCGATGGGGATATTGTAAACCACTCCATCTGTCCGTCTGTTCGTCCGGATGTCCGTCCATCCGTCTGTCACACTATCTCCTCCTAAATCACTGGGTGGAAATCCACCAAACTTGCTGCATCACTTCGTCGTGGTGAATTTATACTTCACAACCTGCCTTCCAATACGATGCGTTATTCGCGACAGCAGAGAAAAAATATTTCTCCATGTTCCCCTATTATATACAACGAAAATAAGGGTATTCAGGGATCTATCTACATCAGCAGTTCTTAAAGCCCTTTGCAACATATCCGTGTTTTAACTACAACTGTGCCGGGGCACAGAATTTCATACATATTTGCGTGTGCACCCAGCGAAGACTCGTATCAGCCTGCGTACCCACAGAGTCTTACTAATGTATTCACGTGGCATTCTGTGGGTAGCCAATGACCCAAAACGTCTTTAGGCGAACAGCTAAGACTCTGATCCGCCTCTGCGCAATCAGGCTAATCTGAGTCAAAGCTAGGCCCACATGCAGTATCGTAAAATACTGTGCCCGGCACATTTACATATAATGAGGGTAGGGGGTACATGATGGTACACGTTACATAGACTTCTTAACGTGACGTGGCAAATATAATGACTTATTAGCATAGGTAAAGTCAGAATGTTCATTAAATTTCAGAGATGTCTGAAGAGGTGAAAGATATGTTCAGAATGCAGCTGCAGCAACATGCGATCTTTATAATAAAGAGAGAAGGCAATTCTATCAGTCACACTATTGCAATGTCTGGTACTGAGTTCAAAACTGCCTTGGTTCTCAACGAGGTCTTTGACTGGAAAGAGAAAGAAGAAAATCCGGTTTATGATACGAAAGTAATTATATTTCTCTTGTATATTTTCGTCTTGTACATGTATTCAGTTTCAGCATTGGCGCCGGTAAAGCATTTCCCCGTACTTCACCATAGTTAAGATTACAGTTTTTTTTCCTTCGAGAGCTTTGAGCCCATTCTAGTTACTTTGCAAACCGAAAACCGCTTAGGCCGATGCTTGGGTGAGAACGAGAGGGGAAGGGATTGGGCATTACGAAAACACACCTATACAAATATATTGAAAATTTTACAACCAAAAAAAAAAAAAAAAAAAAAAAAAAAAAAAACAGGAAAATAATTTCAGACAAAAAATACTGACATTTTTCATATTTCTTCTCAAAACATAAATTGTGGGTACTCATTAGAACCGCCTCGGCGAGGCGGTTCTATCAAGTACCCACAATCAATGGCTTTTAGTAAAATAAGAAAAATAATGTATAACCCTGTAAAGCCCAGTTTTACTATATAAAAGTGGGGTTTAAGGGGGTCAAAATTATATAGGCATGTTTTCGTGTATGTAGTCTCATAAACAACATGCCCAGCTAGCATTCTTTATAAATCTATAGCGGTCCGTTATCGGCCCGTCAGCTACCCTGACGGGCCGATAATGGCCCGCTATAGATTTATAAAGAATGCTTACTGGGTAGCTGCATATGTAGAGATTCAATAAAACCCGAGTTTCCGAGTTTTCGTTCTTTCGTGTGTTATTTGCTTCCAAACGCAACATTTTAGATTTTATTTGTCACGCAAAGCAGAGGAATATGATCTTAACGCACCTAACGACAGGAACTACTAGTATTTACATCAACTAATATGCTGAAAAGAGGATTGTTTGAGAATATGAAATAAAACCAAAGGACAGAAATAACAGGCTCAAAGATTTTCCATTAAATATCATAATATAGAATACAGCAACATTCTTCACACCTCCCTTCATTTGAAATACTTCAAGATATTTGTGCCTCGACATATCAGATTTGCAGAATTGAGGAAAAAAATAAATAAATCGAACAGCCACATTTCACAAATGTATATGTAATTTGACTCCTGAAGTTCTTTTCCACAATATGTTGATACCTGTTGTTAGATTTCAATGTTTAAATGGGGAAAAGATTTTTTCTTCGAGATAAGCGGATATTCGAGATAAGCGAGGTCGAGATAACGGGAGTCGAGAATACCTTAATTTACGTCATAGCTTTTTTATATATTTAAAAACATTTGGCAGGTGGGGAACAGTATATGGTAATAGCACCATCACGAAAACATACCTATATAATTTTACCACCCTTAAACCCCACTTTTGTACAGTAAAACTGGGGTTTACAAGGTTATACATTATTTTTCTTATTTCTGCTCAAAAACATAGATTGTGGATACTCGTTAGAACCACCTCAGCGAGGCGGTTCTAACGAGACATATCAGAATTTTATTGTCTGAAATTTCGTATTTTGGTGGTAACATTTTCAGTATATTTGAATAGAAATGTTTTCGTAATTCACCCACCTGCCATTGGCCAACCACAACTCTAAAAGATCTGCAGACTTGGCTGTCTGGTTACGGACGCACATGTTCATCTGATCATCTGAGTAGACTGCGGCAACTGAGTATATATATATATATATATATATATATATATATATATATATATATGTGTGTGTGTATGTGTGTGTGTGTGTGTGTGTGTGTGTGTGTGTGTGTGTGTGTGTATCTGATGTAGATATATAGTGTGCCGTTCTTTATTTTATTTGCAGCTTCTTGTAACTTTCAAAGATGGTGTTATTACATTTGATGTGACGCCAACAGCTGTTGATAGTGGAAAAAGACACCTTTTTGCGTTTTCTCGGAACGGAAACGAAGTTATTGGGGTAAGATAGAAGAATAGTCCGAGCTCTGAGAAGTAAATAAGTGAACTTAGGAATTAATACAAGCAGATCCACATCAAGGTCTCAACATCAAAGGGAATTAAGACAAATACAATCAAACAGCCACAAAAGGAACAGATGGTAAGCATAGTTGGTACTCTTTTCCCAAAAAGGTGCCAACTCTGTTTCCCAAATCGAACTGAATATATCTTGAACTATATATTGTTTAAAGAAAACATTTATAAGTGAGAAATACTGCAGAATATTGAATATTTAATTAAAGTACTACAATAAAATACCGTCTTAGAACGTTCAGTAATAAATTGTGTGAGGGGATGAAGGGTCGAGAATGAGTTAGGGCGGGGGAGGTGTGCTTAAGCTAGCGTTATAAGACCTAGACTTCAACTTTCACAGTCGCAAAAACATACAATATAGTTGTTTGGTCCGCGTAGAGGTCATCAAACTCATCCATGAATCATTATGGGCAGCAAATAAAGCACAGACGAAGCCTATAATGAAGCAAAGATGAGGACAAGAGAAAAATAAAGAGTTGAGACACTTAGAGATCCCTAGGTGTCAGTCAATGTCACTGGAATACTTAAGCAAAAAAAAATGATAGTAAAAATAATAAAAAATAAAATAAAAAAGAATAAAAAAGAATAAAGAAATAAAATACAATAAATAAATAAATAATTAAACACTAGTTAAACTCCGAGGACCAAACCTACAAAGGTCCGGCCCAGACCATCTAAAGAATAATATTACGTCTAGCCATTATAGAGGCCGAATCCCGACAAATGGCCTGGAATTTAAGAGGTAAGCAAATTGGTCAGATTGTAAGGTCAGCCGCTTAGCATGCAGACTGTTGTATGTTGCCAATGTCATACTGTTTTCGTTTATAACATCTGATAATTTTATTAAATTAATCAGAAAAGTTAGGCTTACTTACTTTTATTCTACAGGACGGTTGTACTTTTGCCGTTTTTGTGCCCACGATGGATTTGGATGAAATTCATGTGTAAGGTAGATTGACCTTTGCCAGTTCATATGAGCACAATTTGAATTTAACGACGATATACAGAGTCACGTGACTTCCGGTTTTATTGCAATTTATTTATAGAGGTCTGTCGACCTTAGTTGACATATAAGATAAAAAAATAATGACTATACATACTTCCGGCATGATTAAAGCATACTCATTTTGCGATCCATCTTTCTTTATCATGCGACAAAACTAAATGATTTTCTGTAAGAAAACTTTAACTATGTGTTAAAATATAGATGAAGTTACATAATGCGAAATTATGTTTTATTACGCTTTTTGTTTATGGTTCCGAGTAAGCCAATACAAATACTGACATGTCGCATATTTAACATGCCCATGTACACCATCACGCATTTGGAAGGTATGGATGCTTGTAGTTGTAAATATCTAAGAATACATACAAAGATACTGATTTATATTTGACCTTGACTGTTCAATCAAATGAAGTATCTTTTTGGAGATAATCTACCATAAGAATACCATCAGCATCAAAAAACCCGAGGCCATAAACTTCCCAGTTGTCGAACCAGACTGTCTTCTTTGGCGGGGTGAGTCAGGGTGATTCCATTGTTTAGACTATTATTTGGATTCTGCTATGAAATGTAGGACCCACGTTTCATCCATTTTCACGCACCTCAACAGAAACTTTTAAGGATCTGTCTCAGAAAGGTTCGGATTAGCAAGCGACATATTCTGTCTTGTGTGCCTCTGATTAACTGTCAGAAATCCGGGTACCCAACAGGCTGAGATTTTTCTCATAGTCAGAGCTTCTGTAAGAATGGAATGCACTATTTCCTTAGAAATCCTTACAGCACTAGTTGTGCATCTCTCTGAAACTCAACTGTCAACCCATACCCGTATCATGTACTTTTGAGTTAGTGACTATTTCGGGAGTTGCCACAGTAAGAGGCACTTTAAAATGGGTGGGGGTGCGGGGGGGGGGGTGTCAACCTCTAGGCTCTCCTTTCCGTGCTTTAATTCTGCTACGATACTTTTTATGGTAGCATATGAAGTGAATTCTTTCTCAGTGTTGCTACACAGCAAGAATAGCCATAGCTGCTAGTCCCTTTTTATGCAAATACTTATTACTGTCCATACAGCAATTTTGTCTATTTTGCAAAATTTGTGTCCTGTTTACCTTATCGTGTTACCATTATGACATATGCTGACCAAATAACACAGGCTGATGGTTACATAACTGTAACAAGGCAGCGCAGATGATACACCCCCACCCCACGCACAAGACTACTTGGTGTTGGGTCTGAAAGTTAAACTTGCTCGAGATATGATCAAACCCACATGTGTGTGAAGAGTTATCAAGATCCATTGATAGGGGCTACAGTGATGACATCGTTTTTCTTTTTTTTTTTTGTTTTGTTTTTTCTCTTTTGTTGTTTTTGTTGTTGTTGTTGTTGTGTGTGTGTGTGTGTGTATGTGTGTGTGTGTGTGTGTTAAAAAATAGTCTAGTCACAATTGCCTTGACCTTGTGCCCAGCAAGCTGAAGGTTGAATTTCCTCGAGACATTTGCTCGGAACTCAACAACTGTGTGAAGATATATCAAATGCATTGAAAAATGCGGGGGTTAGAAAAATGACTTTTTTTTCTATATATAGCCACAGTTACCTTGACCTTGAACCCAACATCTTGAAAAGTTGAATTTGCTTGAGATATTACATACCCAACATTTATGTGAAGTTATATTAAAATCAATTGATAAAAGTAGGCACCAGAGCGATGGCAAAGTTGTTTTTTTTTTTTTTTTTTTTTTTTAAAAATAGCCACAACGACCTTGACCTTGATACTAGCATCCTGAAAGTCGAATTTGCTCAAGATATTATACCAAGCATTTGAATGAAGTAATATTGAAATCCATCAATAAATGTTTCCCAGCATTTATATCAATTTAGTAAAAATCCATAGATATAAATGTAGGCACTAGAGCGATGACAGAGTTTTCTAAAAAAAAAAAAAAAAAAAAAAAAAAAAAAAGAAGAAGAAAAGAAAGCCACAGTGACCTTGATCTTGAGCCCAAGACCCTGAAAGTCGAACTCGCTCGAAATATTATCATACCCAACATTTGCATGAGATGGTATTAAAATCCATCAATATATGTAAGGGCTAGGGCGATGATAAAAGGTGAATATATGAACGTAATACGTTATGTATGTACGGGACAGACCTAACGAAAGGACGAGGGGATAAAAAGGCAAGGATTAATAGGGCTGAAAGTAGGCAGCCCTGCTTAATTCCTTCAATGCAAGGTCAACATCAATCATCCCTCGTACAATATCCCAGCTTGCAAACCCGATGTAAACAAAGACGGAGGAAAAATTAAGCATAACATTACGATAACATTCCTCTTCAGATATACTGAAAATTTTACCACCCAAAATGAAAATTTTCGGATAAAAAATTCTGATATTCGTATTTCTGCTCAAAACATAGATTGTGGGTACTCGTTAGAACCGCCTCAATGAGGCGGTTCTAACGAGTACCCACAATCAATGTTTTTGAGCAGAAATAAGAAAAATAGTGTATACCCCTGTAAACCCCAGTTTTACTAAGTAAAAGTGGGGTTTAATGGGGTCAAAATTAGATAGGCGTGTTTTCGTGATGAATCCACGTCTTTGAGATAACACCCAACTAAAGTTTAGTTTTGAAGCAGGTTCCAGCATTTCAAGTATCCTTACAAATGTACACTGATGCAAACTTGCCAACTATGGACGTTTTATTGTATCCGTATGTCGAAATACAATCTTGCAGTCCCTTCAGTATTTTGATTCGCATAAGTTCTGTAGTATTAAAAATGCCGAAAAAAGTCTTTTTACGGTATTCGGAACTGGTTATCTGTTGCCACAATAAGGTGTATAAGTCTCTTCTTAATAAAATAAAAAAGAAGTTTCCGGTTCCAAATATGGACATGTATGGAATCCTGTCATGAGCTGCACGAGGATGTTACAGTTTGCCATAGACTCAACGTTAAACGTGATTGATAGGGCAGGTATGTCACAGGAAAATTAATACAAAATACCTTTCCAACCAATAAAAGAAATCAAAGGGATTGAACTATAGACATTAAGGTGTCATGTTGCAATATTTGTTTTTGGATTTGCTTACTTCCCAAACTTGACCTTAAAGTTGACACATCGCAATAGAACAGTGTAACTCGTTCTTTATACACTTTGTCAGCATAAAATTTAAGTTCCGATAGGCCTTGTAGCAGAAGTGATTTTAGTCTGGTGTCGTATTTAGAAACCAGATCGTAGTGTCGACGATAAAACTGAGAAGAAGCATTCCGAAATTTTATGATTTTGATATAATCCTGCTGGAAGTGCAGTTTGGACGGAACGTAGCATGGTAAATGTTGACATGTAAACATACAGGCAAAGATATGCAGACCTTTGCCAGGTTATCTTGAAGAGATACGTAATGGATACGAGATAACAATTCTGTATTGTTTCGAAGTTATGAAGTTAATACAATCGAATCTCAATAACTCGAACATCTTCGGGACTATGTAAATTTGTTCTAGACATGGGTAGTTCAAGCCAATAAGGGTTAATCATAACGCCAGGTCAGGAGGCAATGAGCATTTTTAGGGATGTCTTTTCGATTTCGATGTATGTCCTGTGTATTCATTAGAATCGCCTCGATAAATCGATTTTAATGAGTATACACAACACACATGACATAATAAAATACAAAAATAAAAACGTTAAACTATAATACCCCGCCATTATCTTGTCGCGGGCAGATAGCTCCGTAACATTTGATGAAATTTGCCCATTAGCAATCCCAAACCAGATCTACACAATATCAATGCACATACCAAGTTTGGTGAAAATCTATTGATGTTTCCTCAAGTTATCATCCAGAAACGAAATACGGACTGACAGACAGACAGACACACGGACGTCCAACGTGAAACTATAATACCATGCCAGTATCTTGTGGTGGGGAATAAAAATCCGCAAAATATCCACAAATATTTGTTTTCTTGGGTTATCAAGAGAATTTCAGGGGGACTCTGAAACGAGTTCGAATTAACCATCATGGTAAACGAGCCATCGGTGTTCGAGTTATTGCGGTTTAACTGTAATTGTTAAAATATTAGAGAAAATGCCCCAAAAATACCACAATCGCACAGCCTTCCCGAGGTGAGGTAAGGAACAAACGAAGACTAATAAAATAGAAATGTAATTGACGTAAGTCTTACGTATTTGTATACATAAGCGTTTTAATTTTAAATTACACGGATAAATTTTACGTATCTTTTTTACAGAAAATGAGTGTACCAGATGGACCTTCAGTTACAGCAACGCGGATCTACAAAAATGTTGAATAAATCTGAAGATTTCGTAGACAAAGCTATATATGTCACATGTGTTTTATTATTATTATTATTATTGAACCTCTTAATCAGTTTTATATTTGTATGGCAATTGGGAGTCTCTTACAAATATTGGAATGACTATTTGCTGCTGAAGATAATTTAAATAGTGTCTAACTTGAGTCCATCAATGTCAAGGACCACTTGCATTATCGCAACAAAGACCGCTGAAACCCACATTCAATATTTAGCCTTGAATTATATTTAATGATTTTCGCACCTTTTTAATTAACCAAAATGTTTATGGTCTTCAAGTTAGTGTTTAGAACATAATTGTATCAGAAATGTAATGAGCGTATACAGTTTTCTGAATCGTTTTGAGAGAGAGAGAGAGAGAGAGAGAGAGAGAGAGAGAGAGAGAGAGAGAGAATCCTATCAATAACAGCAAACAAAGCATACTTTCTTGTCTTTGGACCATTCTTCTATATGTTTGTCATGTCTTATATAAAATTTTACCACTCTCTGGGCTAATTCAGCAGGCTAAAAACTGATGATATTTTTTTTCATAGAAAACAGGATTAAACATTTCATGCAAACTGTCTCCATTGGAGACAATTTGCATGAAATGTCAAATCCTGTTTTCTGGGAAAATTAAGAAAACGATTTCAATATGTCGGCTGCTGAAAATTTTACCCAGGGTGTTATGCGTCAAACTGGAAGTACATGTATCTTTGAAAGGACTTTCAGTAACATACATATTTAAAAGTTTCTTCCAAAGTAGTTTGCTTCTGTATCAGTTTTCAACCAATCCTTATTGCATAGCTTCTACCAAAACACGGAGCAAGGGGTACCTGTCTCACAGGTACATGTACATAAAGGCCACGTCAAGCGAAAAATTACACAATGTGCGGGTATCCTGAACATTCGCAAAGTTTCATCGGGGCATTTGCTCTCCATTGTAATATAACAAGCCGTCTCATCAGGATCTACTCTGCTTCCAATATTGTTATTGATTTGTAACTGTAGCCACTATTTGCAAGAACGGATGTTTTTTTTATATTCAAAGATGAAAGTGTCAGTTTCAGAAACTCTGGGATGAAAGGATTATGTTTCCTGCAAAGCATGTGTATCTCTGTCTTCGTATTAGATGCAGAGAGAGAGAGAGAGAGAGAGAGAGAACTTCCTTCACTGGAAATATAACAGTTCCCTTACCGGGGACCGCAGCGTAATATGTACCTTTTCAGGGGGAGGAGGGGGTATCGGTTCAGTTACTAAATGAACCGGGGTACATTATTTCCAAGATTGCAGGCGTATCAGCCCTTGCTAACCGCCTGAAGACGCTTTGAATACTTGGCTACTTAACCCATTTATGCCTGAACATTTTTAGTGAACTCTCCCATCATGAACTTTGGATGGGTCTATTCATTACGAAAACATGCCTATTCAAATACACTGAAAATTTTATCTCTAAAAAATGAAAATATTCAGATAAAAAATTCTGATATTTTTCATATTTCTGCTCCAAACATAGATTGTGGGTACTCGTTAGAACCGCCTCAATGAGACGGTTCTAACGAGTACTAACAATCTATGTTTAGAGCAGGAATGAGAAAAATAATGTATACCCCTGTAAACCCCAGTTTTACCATATAAAAGTGGGGTTTAATGGGGTAAAAATTATATAGGTGAGTTTTCGTGATGATATAGTGAAAGCAGTGTTATACAGGAATTGTCATAGCAGATTTTATTATTGAAACTTTCCAACATAACTGCAAGTAGTGTAGATGATCAGACGCCGTGTTCTGTGGCGTCTAATCTGGGTCTGCACTGTTTGCAAATGTCCCATTTATAGGACTCTAGGCATGAATGAGTTAAGGAATGCTTTGCAAAGCCTGATCAGACGGCGCGGATGCGGAGATTTATTTCAGTCTTCGATTTGATAACATACTTTCTTGTAGGAAATGATGTGCCCTGATTCAAATTTATGTATAGTTCCCGGCCAGGATGAAATACAATCTATTTTCTTGTCTATGATCGACCTTGACACGCCGGCCCACAAATATAGCTAACTATACTCTTCAAATATTTGATAAGATTATTTTTTTTTCTGATTAACGCTTAGCATGCTAGTAATAATGTCACCAAAAAAGATTTTGAAATATTTGTCTTATTTTTTTCCAGAAAATGGGATTTGATATTTCTTGCAAACTGACTCCATAAGAGAAAACTAAGGAGACATTTTGCATGAAATATAAAAGCCTGTTTTCCCCTTAGAAGACAATCTGCAGGGAATGTCAAGAACTGTCGGATCTGTCTTCTCTAGATATTCTCTGGTTGCACAAGGCTCCAATATTTCTTCAAGCGAAGACTGATCAGACAACGTGGACGCTCAGGCTGATCTCCGCACATTCGCCCTAAAACATCGGTCAGACAAGTTTAAGCTAACAGTATAGACCCAGACCAGACGACTGATCAGGGTCTATACTGTTCGCCATGCTACCAGCAGGTTTTCAGACCGATCAACAGTTAGTAAACTGGACACGTTCAAAGTTTATGACAAGTATAGTAACGAGTTACGGTACCTACTGTGCTTTCGACATCTTTCAGAAAGTCATTTTTGCTTGGTGATTTACACAGAAGTAACTTTGCAAACTTTCGTCATAATTTAAAGCGAAACCATTTGTCGTAACAACCTATGCGCAAAATGTTTTATTCTAGTCACTGGTTAAAAAAAAATCAAATATTTTCACTTTTTCACATAGTAAAAATGAATGCAAATTATGAAGAAATCTGTAGAGTAGGTAACTTGGAGGCAGTTTTCAACAAATTCTCAACAAGTTCTGTCCCTTCAATTTGTCTGAAATTTTCACAGTATTGTTAGGCCACATCAATAATTAAATTTCAGTAAAGGAAAAAAAAAAATATTCTCTAAGACAAAGATAAAAAAAATCACTTTACTGTAGAAATTGCATAGGTCAGACAAATTTTTGCCCGTAAATTTAATTTGAGGTTAATTATTTGAGAACAAACCATAGAAACAGAAAAGACAAATGGTTTCTGATAAGATATTGTCAATAAGAACAAAATATTTTCATTTTAAATCAAATGCGAAGCAAAAACCGTCTTTCCGAGTGATGTCAAAAGGACAGTAGAATAAGTACGGCAGTTCTCGCTTGGCTTACGTTTTCGAAGACACAGCCGACTCTCATTATCTCGAAGTCCAAGGACCTCTCTGAAATAATTCGAGGTATCCGTACTTCGACATATCAGATTTGCAAAATTGAGGAAAAATAAATCAAACAACCACATTTCACAAATAAATATGTAATTTGACTCCTGAAATAAGAGCTATATTGAAAAACAATGTGGAAAAGAGGAGAAATTGCTCAAAAGTTTTCCACAGATTTTCATCAAAAATAATATGAAATAAATAGGTGTTACCTATGAAACGAGCTTCAGCTTATTTTTTTTTTCTTTTTCTTTTTTTTTTTCAGCAGGTATGCAAAGTCGCGGACCAGACAAAACCTGTTTAAATAGGTCCTAGGCAAAGTGCACAACATCGAATATTATGCTTACATCAATTTAACCAGAGTTTCCTAGTAGGAAACATCGCTCTACTGTAGTTTGTTTTTTACACGTTTAAAAAGTGAGGCAAGTGAAAAGAGGTTGATATGATACTAAATATTACTACTTTCAGAATCCATTAGCCTTTCCTTATTACACTCTGTCTGAAAGAAAGCCCCTTGTACTGACAGGTGATGATTTGTTTGTGTTAAATGACGCATAGCTTGTCTTTTTCAACATTATTTTTGTCAAGAAAGAACTGATCTTTGAGCTTGAATGAAAAGTTATCTAATAACTGAGTGATATTCATGTTCGTTTCTTTTTTTTGAGGTCATTTTGTGAATTGTGAAACTGCTTTTGATGAGGTTATATCACACCTGGGATAATTATTTACATCTTATCAATGATATGAATGTTGGTTTTGACAACAGCTGTCATTTTTTTAATGTTGAAAGTCTAAGCAATTCAGAAATGAGTAGTATAGCTATATTACCCAGTCTGAATTACCTAAAATCTGCCATCCGTAATATCCAAATTTGATGCCTTCATGTTACAATGGAAGCATGTCCTTAAAAACAACACTAATTTGGCAGGCGTTTACAAAATGGCATGCAACCGGTGCGTCCGTGTCTGCCGTGGCTTTTGGGCTTGGGAGTGGGACGTAGTACTCTCCACGCGTCGTTACTGCTATCAATTATGCCATACAATGTATCTCGGTTTCTAAGTATGAACTTTATGGATGCTGATGATGTTTATCAATAACACGAGCTACGACACAATTTGACAAGCAAATCATTGTGCGGCATGTGTGTACAGACGGAAGTCGCTAAAGTACGAACGATCAGCTGATCGCCAGTCAGCTGAAACTAGGACCCATCGTATTGATGGGTACGAGGCTGAAATCACCGCATATCCTACCTTTATCATGTTGTCAGCGATAAATTCTTCCCTATGCATAATTCCTATTATGTGCTGTAGGAATGTAATCCATTTTTACAGCAATACTTCAGTATTTACCCTTACACGAAAATGCGAGAGAAATCTCATATTAAAAATGGCGGCTAAAACGCAGATCAGTCTTGCAGTCATGCGTGTCAATGATGTAAAAATGTATCCTATTTCATTGGCTATACGATTCTTTACAGCCAATGAGATCGCTTGCGGCGGCTGACTGGCTTTCCATGTTTGCAGCGGAGTGTATCTGATCATCATATTTTTCGGAAACCAGGCCAATGGCTCCGGCCTTATTAGCGTTGGTTTTCGGGTTCAACATTAAGCCGATACACTCCGCTGTAGATATGGGAAACCAGTCGCCCGCCGCATGCGAACTCTTCTGCATAGTATGTGAGAGACTCACGATACCTATAGTACGAGCTGAAGTTTCGTCACCTGCTTTGACCTGCTTCGCAGATCGCTTAAGCTCGTTATAAATCAAGTCGCCCAGGAATGGCCACAGTCCCGAAGCAAATACTTCTTGTAGCTTTGAAGCAGAAGAGATGAGGAACAAAGAATGACAAAAATATCGGTAATGTGTACGGACATAAACGAGCAGCAATAGAGAAACTCTTAGACTGGGCAGCAGAAAGAATGCTACAGTCGAACCTGAATGGCTCAAACATCTTTTGGATCATGGAAATTTGTTCTAGATATTGGTAGTTCGAGTCATTGAGGGTTAATCATGCCGCCAGTCATTTTTCGAGCTTCTAGACAGTAATGGTATGTTGGGTGTACTCATTAAAATTGCCTAAGTGAGTCCTAATGAGTACACACAGCAAGGCAATTTCCTGATAGAATAAGGAATTTTCGTTTTCTTAATCTTTCGATAGAATTTCGCAGGGACTTAAAAACGAGTTCGAACTAGCCATCATTGTAAACGAGCCATCGGTGTTCGAGATATTGAGGTTCGACTGTAGTTGGTATAAACGCTTTGGATCGTGTAATTTCAATAAAATGAATGTCCAGTTGCTTTTTATTGTTACCATGTTTTATAGAAATTCCCGTCCAAAAGGTAAACAATGTAGACCTGATAAGCCGCCGCGATCCACTGCGTCTGACCTGGATCAACACTGTTTTCCAATGTCCTGTTTATGGGATGCTACGTGTAGGCATAAATGGGTTAAAGTAGGTTTATTCGCTTAAAACCTGCCCTTACTTTTGACGCAGCTCCCAATAACAAACATTTACTATGACAAAGCAATATCTACAAGACTGCATGTGCATCCAAAGAAGACATCACGAGAACATACCTATATACTTTTGACCCCCTTAAACCCCACTTTTATATAGTAAAAATGGGGTTGACAGAGGTATACATTATTTTTCTTATTCATGCTCAAAAACATAGATTGTGGGTACTCGTTAGAACCGCCTCGCCGAAGCGGTTCTAACGAGTACACACAATGTATGTTTTGAGCAGAAATATTAAAAAATATCAGAATTTTTATCTGAACTTTTTCATTTTTTGGTGGTAAAAATTTCAATATAATTGAAAAGGCATGTTTCGTAATGGTCAGATAAGTTTGCGCATGAGCGTAAGCTGGGCAGTCTTTGCAGGGCAATATGTGGGTGGCCAAGGAGCCTTTAGGCAGACAACGAAGACTGATCAGACTGCGCGGATGCGCGTGCTGAGCTAAATCTTCGTTGGACGGCGTGGAGCACATGCAATCTTGTAGGAAATGCTGTGCCTAGCTCAAATATGTGCTGTGTTCTTGGGATCAGCTCATTTGTTAAACGTCACAGCAAACCACACATGCGCGGATGCGCGTGCTGAGCTAAATCTTCGCTGGACGGCGTGGAGAACATGCAATCTTGCAGGAAATGCTGTGCCCAGCTCACATATATGCTGTATTCTTGGGATCAGCTCATTTTTTAAACACATATGATCACAAATGCAGAAGGCCGAATGTCGATCTGATTCCAGAATACAATGTATAAGTAAACCACATTAGACCTCGATGGGTCCGACTGCTTGACCACAGACACAGTCAAGCGTCAACCTTCTGGAACAGCTTTCGAAAGTTTCTGTTAAACATTTGAGGGCCGATTTACCGTCATGCACTTAAAGAAGAAAGCATAGGTAGTTATCAGTTATACAACTGGTTGAACAACCATATACGAGGGATGTTCGAAATGAATTGCTTATTTCTGTCTGGAGACTTCAAATTTCAAGTTAGCCCAAAAGTACTCATTTCATGCCCTCGAAGTTCTCCCCGTGGCTAGAAATGCAAAGTTTCAGCCGATGTATCCACTTCTTGAAGGCGTCACGATACGCTGATTAGGGCACAGTAATAAGGTACTGATGAATGGCAGATCCAAGTGCCTGTCGGGACTGGTATTTCCGCCCAGTAAGGAATGCTTTCAATTTCGGAAACAAAAAGAAATCACATGGGGCAAGGTCTGGGGAATACGGGGGGTGAGGCAAAACAGTTACTTTTTCTTTCTTCAAAAACGCCGTAACTATTGCGGAGGTATGAGCTGGGGCATTGTCATGTAGAAGACGGACATGTTTAAAACCAGTGGCAGGGCGTCGTTTCTGATAATACTTTTTCAGTTTCTTCAGTACTACGTCTTTGTAGTACTTTCCGGTGATGCTTTTGCCCTTTTTCACTGGCACTTTTATTGCGACTCCTTCACCAGAGAAGAAGATTGCATACAAAACCTTCTTTGTACTCAAAGAACGTGCGGCAATTATTGGGCGTTTGCTGGGTTTAGTGGCCCAGATCTTATTGCTAACCTTTCTGACGGGCTCAAAATAATGGACCCAGGTTTCATCACCTGGAACGACATTGGCAAACTGCTTTTTGTCATATTTTGGAAACATTTGAAGCAGCTTTTTGGCCACTTTAACCCGTTGCCTCTTTTGCTCGTCAGTCAACAGATGTGGCACCCATCTAGCAGAAATCTTTCTGACTTTCAAATGCTTCTTCAAAATAAGGTGAACCGTTGATAGTGATATGCCTACCTTTCGTGCAATATCACGAACTGTAAATCTGGCATCTCTTTCAATGATTTCCTTTATTTTGAAAACGATTTCTTTACGAGATGCAGATTTTGGCCTACCTGATTTCGGTGCATTTTTGATGGACTCTACACCAGACTCAAATTTCTTTTTCCACCGCCGAACTGTGTCATAAGACACACAAGAAGGTCCAAAAGCAGTAGAAATGTCAGTCATCAGCTGCTTCAAAGAACAACCAAGTTTTGAGCGAGCTTTGATGTAAGCCCGTATTTCATCTTTTTTGTCGACGCTTCTACTAACCATTTTTACTGCAGTGGTCAATGACTGCGTGTATTCAAATGGCAAATTTTATGTCTTACACTTAGTCTAACATGTACATTTATACACCATTGTGTAGATATTGAATAGCCCTATACAGGCATGTATTGGTTTTTATCGTGCCCCAAGTGGATATCGAGCTAGAGGACAATAAGCAATTCATTTCGAACATCCCTCGTACAGTTGAACTTCAATGACTCGAACATCTTCGGTAACAAGCAAATTTATTCTAGATAAGGATAGTTCGAGTCACTGAGGGTCAATCAATAAGCGATGTCAGAAGGTCAAGATGTAATTTAGGGATATGTGTTCGAGCTTATATAAAATATTGGTATGTTGAGTTTACTCATTAGAAAAGCCTCTATGAGTACACACAACTTACATTTTTATTTTAGATAAGACAATTTCCCTAAAATATCCCTGAATATCTGTTTTCTTAAGCTATCGGAAGAATTTCCTAAGGATTCGCATCACGTAAACATGCCTTTATAATTTTGATCCCCTTAAACCCCACTTTTATATAGTAAAACTGGGGTTTGCAGGGGTATACACTATTTTTCGTTTTTCTGCTCAAAAACATAGATTATGGGTACTCGTTAGAACCGCCTCGGCGACTAACGAGTACCCACAATCTATGTTTTGAACAGAAATATGAAAAATATTAGAATTTTTATCTGAAAATTTTCCTCTTTTTGGTTGTAAAATTTTCATTATATTTGAATAGGCATGTTATCGTAATGCTAAAATATCCCTAAATATCTGTTTTCTTAAGCTGTCGGAAGAACTTCCTAAGGGTTTATATCAAGTTCGATTTAGTCACGGTAAGCGGAGCATCGGTGTTCCAATCATTCAAGTTTTACTGTTTTGGTTGAAGTTTGACGCAGCACATTTAATTTGTAATCTTTCGCTTTATAACGACCGACAATCCTTTGTAATTGTTCCGCAATTCTTGTGTGTTGTTTTGAAATAAACCAATTTGAGAACTGAGCATATGTTCGATTATGCTGCCCATATCTAGATATTTAAGGCCGTCCTAACCTTTCTAATCAGAACAAGAAACAACGATGAATTCGATATACAGGTATTTTGACAAACAGGCCTCAGAAAACAATATACATGTAGACCCAGATCAGATGCCACAGAACGCGGCGTCTATTCAGGGTCTATGCTGTTTGCCCCTCATCTAGTAGTATTTTGGACTCATCAACAGGTAGTTAAATATATTCATTGTTTGTTCCTCATCGCTTTTCTGTTGGTGTCTCTGGAAGGTTGTACTTCGAGAACATGTATCTTGGATGCGCATCCGCATTATACGTTAAAGGTCTACGCTGTCGGAGTTCAGATATATTAGATATCTTCAATTCACTTAACCCTTGTCCTGCTGAACCCGGATATGTCCTTTTTTGCAAACAGTGTAGATCCAGATCAGTTAGCTTCTTAAGAAGCCAACTGATCTGGACCTGCACTGCTTGCCATTGAGTATGTGAATTTATATCAACAATCTGGATCAAGTAATCTGATTGGCTAAAAATTAGATGTGGGTGTGGCAACTTAATTTATTCAGCAGGACAAGGGTTAAGTCCCTGAAGTTGTCGATTATATAACTATGAGATTGTTTCTCCCTATTTTAATCTGCCTTCAACTACCCTGTACGAGCTTGCGAAGCTAAGGTCGGCCCAGTCTTTGCCTTGTTGTTGTCTTCCCAGCTTATCGTCTGCTTGTCCGTCTACGATCCCTTCAAATGAGTCTTGCAGAATTCTTTGCGATGTCAGAAGAATGTGAGATGTGACCATATAATCTATTTCTTTTCTGGCGTAGTTTGCGGTAGAATCTCGTTTCCAAGGCCGGGATTGTTTTTCGAATTCTGCAGTCCACGTCCAAAAAAGGGTAAGAGAAAAGTCCAGGGAGTGCAAGAAAGACAAACCGCAGCCCTTCCCAGACACCAAGAGGAAGAGGAAACAGACAAAACCAAACAAGCGCAAATCGAACATACGTACAAAAAAGCTCGAAGATTAGCTCTCTCTTCCCCAAGCGAGGTAATCACAAGAACAAAGTAACACAAGGTAAGACAAAAAAAAAAAAAAAAAAAAAAAAAAAAAAAAAAAAAAAAAAAACAAGTCTAACAGCGTATAGGAAGGTGGACATATATATGCTAAATTTCGGAAGGAAGCCGGATGTTCTTCTCTTTCAATATTATCTTTACCTTTGTTAGAACCGCAGATTTCTTTTCTCGGAAATATAATCACTGTTGCCATTCGCCTATCTCCATATCTTGTTACAGATCATGGTATCGATCGTGGCTTCTACTCCAGCTTGAATTAGTCCAGCTAGCATTCTTCTTAAATATGTATCGGGCGTTATCGGCTCGACAGGATTCCTGCCGGGTAGATATTGATAGGATTCTTGTAGGTCTTATAATGGTTTGCTATGGATTTAAATAGAATGCTAGTTGGGGTGGTGGTGGTGGTGGCGGTGGTGGTTGCGTGGGGGGGGGGGGGGGAAGGGGGGGGGGAGGGGGAGTCTTTTGGTATGTTATCAACTCGAACTATCTTTCCAGTCTTCAGTGTCTCACCTAAGTCATGTTACATTGGGCAGTAGTTCTCATCTAAATGAACATTCTAACATCAGCTTTGTGATTGTACAGCTCCGAATAGTACTCAGCCCATGAATATAGAATTGCTTGTCCTTCAGTGAGGCATATTATAGTTTATCTTGAATTGCGGTAAACTTCTTGTTTTTTTTCTTTATTAGAACTTTCACCATTGGAGCCAGCGCATGACAAAACCTACAATAAGACTTGTGCGACCAGCGAAGATTCAGATCAGCCTGCGCATCCGTGCAGTCTGATCAGAGTCTTCGCTGATCGCATGGGCCTTCAGCGGCCTCCAGGCTATGTGAAGAGGGATAAACGAGAACCCTTGCTATACTGGGTGGATTTACAGGCTGGCCCGAATCTTTACTGGTCACACAGGTCTTATGGTACGTTTTTTCGTGGGCTGGTTTAATTGATAATTTTCTTTTGTGTTTTACCTGCTTAGGCATCTCTCAATATCTTGACATAGACTTTCTATCCAGTTCGTCTGTGTCTGCTTTCCTATCTTTGGGTTGCTTTGTATTTTTTGCCTCTTCTCGTTCATTTTTCTGACAGTTGCATTTTTTTTTCTTTTATTATGTAACACGACTTGGGTAAGCGAGACAGATTGGAAATTGGAAAATAAAAGCTTAAGAGGACTGCAACTTTTTCAGAATTATCAAATTTATTTTGTCTCTCTTCAGAAGTGAATTCTTTCATTTTAGAATAACATTGTTAAAAAGGCATTGTTGTGCATGAAAGCAAACAGGAAGTAACAAATGTTGTCTCCCCTGTAACAGTTGGCGGGACATCTATCAATGCGAACCAGATCCTCTTAAATCAAGTTTTCGCTTTGTATAAAAATGGTTTTACAAAGGAACCTTGTTGACCGATGACTTCATTACGAAAACAAGCCTCTTCAAGTATACTTAAAATTTTACCACCATAAAATGAAAATTTTCAGATAAAATTCTGATATTTTTTATCTGTCTGCTCAAAACATAGATTGCGGGTACTCGTTAGAACCGCATACAATCTATGTTTTTGAGCAGGAATAAGAAAAATAACGTACACCCCTTTAAATCCGAGTTTTACGACATACAAGTGGGGTGTAAGGGTGTCAATATTGTATAGGCATGCTTTCGTGATGTTCAAAATTACGGAAGAGTCTGGATACTCACAAAGGATCTCCCGTCTGAAGGCCTAAGTTATGCAAATCCATATCTCCACTATCATCGTCAAAAGTGCAGGAGCACTGGTCATTCTGTAAACACTCTTTTGACAGTACTGTCGAAGAATAATAAAGAATAAAGAAGAGAAACGCAGTGCGTTTCCATTGACACAAATGACACAATAATTCAACCATTTTTGTAACGCAAAACACTATATATGTATTTTAAGGTGAAAATATATTTTATCTTTATTTTTAGGTAAATGTCATGATAAACGTAATTTTATTGATGATGTTGTTGTATTCATTTTGATATCGAATTTACTGACTGATAAAAAAACACGCGTGTTTAGATCTGTGATATCATTGATGGCCTTTATTGATATGTTATATCGTTTGTAGGCTTTGCTATGTTTTAATGGGGACCGGAGGTACTTGGTAGATTTCAATCCCTTCTGAGCAAAGCACCTTTTGTGACTTCCTGTTTGCTACTTTATAAATCAAATCTCCTTTAAAATGGGTCTTCTGTAAACAGCAATAACAACAGCAACAGCAGCAGCAACAACAACAACGATAACAAACAAAAAAGCCCCCCCCCCCCCCCCCACACACACACAAAACAAAAAAAAAAAAAAAAAAAAAAAGCACACACAAAAAAAAAACAAAACCAAAAAAACCAAAAAAACAAAAACAAAAAAACAAACAAACAAAAAAAAAAAACAACAAAAAAAAAAAAACAACAAAAAACAAGTAACTCTAAAAACTTTAAGAAAAGAAAGTGCTCCCCTTATATAAAATGAAATTTTACTTTGTAGTTTGTATACTGCTCAGTTTCAAATTAAAAGTATAGTGTCAATTTTCTTAAAGTACAGTATAATTCAAAAGTCGAACATCATCCAAGCAGTCGCTAGATGGTGTGACCGGTGTTGCAAAAATACATTACTGTTTGTTTAAACATATCATTTACACCACTTAAACATGCACAAGCAACAATTTACACATCTAATAGGATTAAAACAAAACAATTTGTTTGTTCGATTCTTCTCCTAATAACAATGCTTTTGTACAAATAGCGACGAAAACGTGTGTAGGTGATGTATCGAAGTAAAAGACTAGTAGGAAAGTTACAATGCTAAATCAGCTACAGAACCGTGTTTTCCAACAATCTTTAGGGGATCCAAAAGTGATAAAGAAAGCATAAAATAAACGAAATAACTTTGTCCTTATACTTTTGATTGGGTAAACTGTTGTATGTAAAAATAGTATTGAATAAACAATACCAAATAAGGTGAATGGTAGAGAGAGAGAGAGAGAGAGAGAGAGAGAGAGAGAGAGAGAGCAAATGAACTGTCTTTAATTCAGCCTGAGGGAGCCAGGAAAAAGAAAACTAAAATCAAAAAAAAAAATACTTTTGATTGGGTAAACTGTTGTATGTAAAAATAGTATTGAATAAACAATACCAAATAAGGTGAATGGTAGAGAGAGAGAGAGAGAGAGAGAGAGAGAGAGAGAGAGAGAGAGAGCAAATGAACTGTCTTTAATTCAGCCTGAGGGAGCCAGGAAAAAGAAAACTAAAATCAAAAAAACAAAAAACAAAAAAAAAAAAAACAAACAAATATCAACAGTAAATAAATGAATAAATAAATATAAACGTTCAACTTTCTTTTTTCTTTTTCAATCTGAAGGAGTCAGCAGAAAAAGGCAATTAACCTTTTCTTCTCCAGTTTGCAGGACTCAGAAGATACAATCGACTGTTTTCTTCTTCAATCTAAAGGAGTTAGAAAAGTACAATTGAAATTTTCTTCTTCAGTCTGAAAGAGTCAGACTAAGTCAATCAACTTTATCCTTCTTCAATTTGAAGAAGACAGGAAAAGGAAATACATATTTTTTTCTTATTCAGTTCGCATTATAATATTTGAAACCAGTGAGTGTAATCGTATTTATTGCCCTATAATGAAAATTCAACATTGTTATTGCACTACAGTTATCAGCAAAACGATGGATTCATCACAAAAACACGCATATATAATTTTAACCCCTTTAAACCCCACTTTTATTAGTAAAACTGAGGGTCTCAGGGGTGTACATTATTGCTCTTATTTCTACTTAAAATAAAAATTTAGGTACTCGTTAGAACCGCCTTGTCGATGCGGTTCTAACGAGTACCCACAATCTATGTTTTTAGCAGAAACATGAAAAAAAAACATCGGAATTTTTTATCTGAAAATTTTCAGTTTTTTTTTTATGGTATTTTCCATATATTTGAATAGGCAGGTTTTCGTGTTTACAAGCTCTGTGTTGGATACCGTATTCGACCTAATTACCGCACTGTGCGCTTAGGTTTCTCAAAATTACAGGGAACACTCGGCTGTGGTAAAATACGAATCTACCTGCTAAGGTTACACTATTAAAAAAAAGTCAGAAAAGGCCTTGTTTGATGATAATCGTGCGTTTTTTTTTTCTAATTTTATTTATAAAGGCATATGTTGTGGGTACTCATTTGAATTGCATCGACAAGTCGATGCAATTCAAATGAGTACCCACAACATATGCCTTTATAAAGAAGTAAAGAAAAAGTACACTGGCTGTAATCTTAAGACTACGGAATTTCTCGACTGTGCGCTTTATAGGGGTATGTGCAGTAATTAGATAGAATACGGTATATGTATTTGCTCATTGTTTCGGATATAGAAATGGTTTGGTTATATAAGGCGTATCTGTTACCGTAAAAAAGGAGACTGATAGTAGCTTACGTGCCTTGAGATCTATATTAGTACTGCTCATTGCTTACGTTAATATTAGACATGTAAGATAAATGTTAATGGTACTGAAATGGCCTAAAAGAAATCCATTTTTTTTTCCGTTTCACATATAAGAAAACTATATTCTATCCTCATATGGGTAGGTATTACCTGGGGTGTTTTTTCAACACAAGAGGAATTCGGTACAGTGTCGCTCCCTTCTTTTTAGACAGGATGGCATATTTCTGTTGGTAGATTATTCTTCTTTTTTGCGGGCTAAAGGAAAAAATAATCTTAATTGTCCCCCCTGAGTTCTTTTGAAGTAGACGCTTCTACTTTTTTGAATTTGGACATACCCATTCTAGCAATTGGGATTTCATTCAAAATTCGAACACGAGAGTGGCCAACAGACTAGATCCTGATACATCGGCTCAATAAGTACCGTCTCATCTGAATCTAAGCTGTTAGCGAAGCTTTATGGTTTGATACACAGGATTAATATTAGAGTTGATATAACTTAGTACAAGCATCTAATCTACTGTTTGAATGCCGTTGGAGGTTCGCAGTTTAAATGTTGAAAGAGATTTTACACAAGAATGGATAAGTGCGAGAAAAGATCGTTCTAGTGTACATCCCGTTTTGTAAAGGACTTATAATACAGGATTGCAAACAGGGAGTTACAAAAGATTTCTTCCTTGTGAAGATTGGTAGATAATTTTCCAAAGGTATGCAGTACCGAGTGTCGTAGTCAGAACGGAATCATTTTAAATACACCCAGGAAAATTTATAGAAAACAATCTCCCTAATATCGCATCCAAAATAGGAGCTGCTTTTTAAGTAAAGAATCTACTCCAAAGCAGCCCCTATATTAAGGAAGGAAAACTGCAGTTAAATATTTTACACATATACGTAATGAGCGCTACGAAAATGATCCAGTTACGACTATATGCTACATGTACACAAGTAAGCATATTTGTGGTTTCAGCCGGATATAAATACTGGTTTTTCCACATAGGGTCACTGGTAGTTACTAAGCTATTTTCCTTTAACCTCATGACATTAATCATGTGTCAGTTTTGATCAAAGCCGCTTCAAAGTACAGATGCTACGTAATATGGATAAAATGGATATTAGACTTGAGACAATTTTTATAGTGCAGACAGATCAATTGATCCGACATAGATTTACGTAGTACAATAACTGAGTCTTGTGCTTTCAGAACATGAAAAACGTGTACAATTTTCATGAAAGTGTCAATTCTCGGCATGGGCTCTGCACCAGCAAAGCTTCATCTCGATTTCCGCAGATCAGATAATGATGAAAAGTTCTCCTACTTGATTCATAAAATAATCAAAACACAGACAAATAACAAACCCTTTAAAACAAAATGCATTAGAGCATATCATATTTTTTGCAACAATGTCATACACAAAGGTATGCTTAAATTGGTTATAAACGATGCATATTGGTTTGACAGAGACTGGGGAGAAATAGACGGTTGCTAAGTTGAAGGAGCATGCGTTAATAGTTCGGATATTGACTTTTTGTGATTACAGCCCGATAGCCCTGATATATATGCCTGTCCAGGTGATATTTCTTCACCAGAAAAACTTGTATTATTTGTTTACACAGAAAGATAATCGTATTCCTCCCTCCTGGATATTGTTGGCTTCGTGGATATGACACAATGTGGAGCGATTTACCAGGGTTTACAAATGGTCTTGAATGGAGCCTTTACAAAAGGTTATAAACAAGTTCCTGATAAATGTTTGGCTGAGGTTGGTAATTGTCATACACACTACCCTTATAAATATGAATTGGACAAAAAGTATGTTTAGCAGCATCGTATTTGCAACACACGGACGGACATGTTTATTATTCCCAGGCTGTAATGTCAGACTATATGACTAAGCGAGGTCTGACAATTGTAAAGGCGTTTAACCTGCTTTTACCTAAGTGGTCATCACATGGTCCAGCTTTCAAACAAGCATATTTCAGAATATTCAATGTTGACGTTGTGGTTTGCAGTCGGTGTTATTCATCTTGGCCTGTTGTGCTAAGGAATGGGAAATCAGAGAACGACATCAACAATGGCCAAGCAAGGAACTTATTCATGATATATGTAACTCGGGATTCGAAGTCGTACCAATACATTCTAAAATAACGCTCGCTCCTGACGCAGACTTTGAATGGAGGTTGAAACGAAATATGTGCGTTCATTCAACATGTGCCAACATGACTGTTTTATTGCACTGAAAATACTAGCAAAAGAATATGTTGAATCAAGGTTTCCCGATGAAGATTTTCTTTGTTCCTATATATTCAAGACACTAATGTTTTGGAGCACTAAAGAGAGGGATGATTCTTGTGGAAACAAAAAGATATGCCACATTGTCTTCAGCTTTGTTTGAACGTATTGAAGGAATGGATAGAGAATGGTTTCTGTCCAAATTACTTCATTCCGACATATAATTTATTCAGGGCAAAGCTGCAAAGAAGGTTTCGGTTTGGGTTTCGAAAATGGTTTATGGCAAACGTAAATGGCTGAAGAGTACTGTATATATATATATACATATATATATATATATATATATATATATATATATATATATATATATATATATATATATATATATATAAGGTAAGGTATGACCTGGTAAGACACACACGTATATCGTATATGATAATAAAATGTAACATGGCATAAGGGTACAAAATGCGAAGTGTGTTGAAATTTATTTGAGTAAGTGATGTTTTGTAGAAGTCTGCTGATGTGAAATGTATGCAATTCAGGTTAAATTCAGCATTATGATCAAGGGTACGAAGAAAGGTAAGGGAAAAGTCTAGGGAGTGCCACAATCACAAGCCCAGCTTTTATTTTAATTATTCTACTGATTTCTTGGTGATAAGTAAAAGTAAGGAATTTTGCTTTAAATTCTTGACAGATTTGGCCGATATATCTGAAAATGAAGTTCTGCTGATGTATACGCTAGAGGGCGTAAACAGTGTTGCAAACATCATTACTGCTTATGAAGAGTCTCAAAAATACTGGGACGTTTATTTTCTAATCAGTATTGTGTTCTTTGTTTCCAAAGGCAATCTTTTAGACGTTCGTTTTACTACAGAACAGCGATAGAACGTCTCCCCATACATCATCATAATGCAGATAATATTTCATTTCCTTTGGTATCATTGGTCCCATTGTGGGTATATTTGAAAATGGAGTTCTGCCAATGTATATGTTAGAGGGCGTAAGCAGTGTTGCAAACTTCATTACTGCTTATGAAGAGTCTCAATAAAACCGAGACTCATTTTAACCCGTATTGTGTTCTTTGTTTCCAAAGGCAATCTTTTGTACGTTTATGGGATACAGCATTCATACCCCAAAAAAGGGTTAATAGACAATATCAGCCAGATCTTATAGCCTGAAGGGGTATTTGCTCAAAAATACATTTTCGCCCATTCATTTGAAGTTTAAGAAGTCAGCCGTAGACGCAAAAACCGAATGGGCAATATAAAACCCAGCAACTGATCTACAACTGAATTGCTTTATTGCATTGCTTAAAGCACGAATCACTAAAAAAAAAACAAAAAAAAAAACAAACAAAAAAACAAAAAAAAAACAAAAAAACATAAATATCAAATTATATTACCAAGAACTTATCTGCTTTCAAACAACTGGGAAGGTCTTCAGTATTCAGGCTGTCCTGACAATGTCATTTTGTTCTGTCTGCACCTCATACCCATGATAGATTGTTTTTCTTGCTCACCTTTCATTTCTGAATGTAGATTTTTCAATAATGCAGTCACTTCGATTGTTGACGTCCGCCATATTGCAATAATATTACTGCGGCGTTAAATGACGTCATTATGTTCAGTGACATTAACCGTGACGATAGCGTACGTGACGTCCATTACAAGCAGTGCATATCAGACACGCGAGAATTTTCGATTGTTATTTTACCCCGGGTAGCAAAAGAATTTTTATCTCAGGGTTAAATCCAGGATTTCCTTATTTGGTATGCAAGAAAGGCTATTCGTCGATATCCTCTTTGCTACAATAAAACTTTAATAACTTAAACACCGATGGCTCGTTTACCTCGGCTATTTCGAACTCGTTTTTGAATCTCTAGTAAATCATTTTAATAGCACACAAAACTATTATTGAAGAGTATTTAGGGAACATTTTTTAATGTTTTATCATGCATATATGTTGGGAATTTTCATTAGAATTACCTAATCAAAAACTTGATAGCTGTGATATGATAGAGAATCTACAGAGATTATCCCTATGTCGTTGTCGCTGGACATATGTCGCAAAGTTAAAAAAAAGTATCCCGGAAACATCGAGAGCGGAACATATAATTACAATTTATATAATTGTAGTTTATGCACAATATATGTTTAAATATCTGAGACATTAAACCTTAACCTGCCTTTATACAGTTACTATTTTTATTTCTATAGTAGAACTGTATAAGTGGCACTCAGAAGATATCATTTATTACTTTTCATTACATAAACTCTACTGCTTGATGTTTGTCTTGAAGAATGGTCAGATACTGGACAATTAGATAACACAATAGATGATAAATATACAGCTGCCTTGTGGGTCAGTTCAGTTTTAGTTGTTGTAGAAGGAAGTGCTTGGGCAATAATCAGGAGCCTAGCCTACCAGCTATCCCCATCGCCACCATCTTAGGTTATACCATATTAAAACATAAACCAAGTAGATGGCCAATGCTGTTGGTTGTCAATTTAATCAAGTAATGCATATTGTGTATCAAAAAATAAAATAAAAATAAAAAAAAAAAATGTAGGTTTCAGTTTCCAATAAATGCTTTGTAATATGTTTCTGTAGAACACACACACACACGCACGCACGCGCGCGCACGCGCGCGCGCGGGTGTATGTGTGTGTATAAACTCTGCATTGTTTACACTCAAGGAGCTAATAATTTGATCTGCATTCAAAGGTATTCTTAAATACCACCCCCACCCCCCCTAAAAAAAAAAACAACAACAACAAAAAAAAAAAAAAAAAAAAAAAAAAAAAACAAACAAACAAAAAACTGTATTCACTTGGTCTGCATTGTTTACCAAGCTTACGTCTGTCATTATGAGCAGCTCCAGTCTGCTGCCTTGTAAATCAACCCAAATATCTTCATTTCTGAAATGCAAGGGTGGAATCAGACATCCTAGACTGTAAGACCTTCAAAGGTCTGTAACAGTTTGTTTTCGGGGGAAGTAAGAAGATAAATCAGATAAATAGTTAAACATTCAATGTTTACGATCATCGGGTGAGTGGCCCCAAAAGAAAGAGCTCTCTTGGTAAGTTTTAAACAACTTTATAGATACCTGTTTTATTTACATAACAATGACCTGATTGACAGGCATATCCAGGAATTCTCGTAGTAGCGATTCCAGTTTGTCCAAATATGGGATTCATGTGACTTCACAGCCTACGTATGCTATTTATACAGACCACAGAAAGGAAATGAATAAAATTAAATAAATATTCATTAAAAAGCAACTTTCATATATATATATTTTCGTTTTACCAGATATTTTTATAACCTCAAAAATGATAGACAAACTAATTTCCTTTATTGTGGCACCAAACACTTTGAAATCGTCACATAAATGCAGGAAATATCAAAGGTTTTTGTTTTATGTTGTTTTTTCTTTGTGCTTTTTATTTTATACAAAAACTGGAGAAATGTCTACGTTTAAATGCTAAAATGATAAACATATGCAAAAATATTTAAAATTTTATTTTGATATAAATGGCCCAGTTGGTGTCAACTTAGACCCTAGTTTTTCCTGAAAAGTGTGTAGTTTACAATGCAGACCAAGTGAAAGGCTCTGTGTACACAATAAAAGAGGAGTAGATTGACATGCCCGGCTACACAAACAGTTTTAAAATAATATCCTTAATCGACAGTTTCTTTTTGTTATCAGTATTAATGTAATGTTGACAAGTCGGAGAATAATTAATTAAATAAGACATATGAATATATGAAATCTAATTTTTGTGTTACATTGATAGGAATGTTGTCATTTGTTTGCATTTTACAAAATATGTGCACAAATAATGCAATCATAATTTAAATACAAATACTCTGTAATCGCTTAATTATTAATTTGTGCAATTTAGTTGTTTTGAATAATGAAATAGCTTCATTACTTGACAGCAATTTTTTGTCTGATTAAGAAACCATACAAACAGCGACATATGCAATTAGTATTTCATTGCCAGTTATGGTTGGTTATAGCAAGAATTTATCAGACGACATTCTTTTCTTTCATAAGAAAATAATTTCTTGACCTTTCACGTAAATAGTCTGTATGGCAGACGATTCACACGAAATATCAAGGTTTATTGTCTATTAAAAGTGTAAATGTTATCTGCTGCAGTTGTGATTGGCGCTTTAAGGCTGGTGGAATGTTCACTCGAAAATATATCCTGGATATTGTCCGACTACTTTATACATGCTATTACAGAGAAACATACAAATTTTCGTCATATTGACACGTCTACGTATTAAATCCCAAGCAAACCTTTTTGTGTAGGGTAAAGTGGGGTTTACAGGGGAATGCATTACGTTTTCTTGTTTCTGCTATAAATATAGCATTGTGGGTACTCTTTCATGTACTCACGCGAAACTTCTACCTTAATTCTGATGCAGTTCCAAATTACTTATATATATTCGGTCCGCGAAGAGGTCCTCTACCTCATTTTTGAAACATCACAGTGAGGCACATGTAATTATACACTGTGAAAAATAAAGCAAAGGGCTCAAAGGCTATCTTAAATTAAACCTCAAGAAAACCACAAACAGGGCCATGATTAGCCCGACCACAGACAGTGGTGGTTAGATGCCAACCATCTGTAACTGATGGAGGAGGGTACCGTCACTTAGTCTGAGGATCAACCCACAGTCGTGCAATTAAATCGCCTGCACATATTTTTTCAAACCATTATAATAAAGCTTTCACTGATGGAAAGAGACATAGATAGAAACACACCATGCACTACACAAGACGGATTATTCACAGTATGTGACGACGCTTTCAGTATGGACAGGAATGTCGACCGTCTAAGATTTAGACGTCTACCAGTAAAGACAGAACTGGAACCGGTTCATCCAGTTACAGCACCTGTTTTGACAATTATCGTCATTACCGATACTGCACAACACACCACGGAGACCCACAAGCATTGCATTATTCCGCATAGATTTCGTCACTACTTTGTAATATTTGAACGTCAAATGATCTTGATCGAGTTCAAGGCAGTAAGTTTAAGACAATGGTGGCGTTCTTTGCCGTAGTCAATTTAAACTGGCTAATTTTCACTGGTTATGAATGATCGTCAAGAGCTCTTGTAAAAAGTAAGAAGTAAGAGTGTTCAGTGGCATCACAGTCGAGTCAGAATGGCAAATAGTCACTTTGTGTGGAACAGTTAACAATGACGTCAAGTGTATTATCGTCAAATGGTATTCAAAGAGGTTAGTATTCAGAGGACGGCACCGCCAAAGTTGGTTTAAAGTGACTAACATTCACTAGCTATGAGACAGTCAACAATGACGTCAAGCAAATGGTCATCAAAAGTCTTGTAAGAGTTGAAAATTCAGAGAACACCACAACATCAGTCGATACAACAGGCTAACATTCACTGGCTGTGAAGAACTTTACAATAACGTCAAGTGTTTCTTGTGAAAGGTCTTGTAAAACTTTAGAATTCAGAGGACGAACCTTCGCAGTCGATTTAAACTGGCTAATATTAATAGGCAAGAGGCATTTAAAATGACGTCAAGCGAGTGATCGTCAAAAGGTTTTGTTAGAGTTTAGAATTAAGAAGAAGCCACCACCACAATAGGCTCAAACTGGCTGAAATTCAGTTAATAATGACGTCAAGTAAATGATGGTTAAAAGGTATGAAATTATTAGAGTTCAGAGGACGCCACCTCCATAGTCGGTTCAAACTGACTATCAGTCACTGACTGTGAGGCAGTTAACAATGGCGTCCTGCGAATGATAGTCCAAAGGTCTGGTAAGAGCTTAGAATTCAGAGGATGCCACCGCCGCAGTGGATTCAAACTGGCTAACTTTCAATGACTATAATTGTGGAAATTGCTCATTTGTCTTTAGTTAGGAACCCAGCGGGTAAAATTTGTTAGCCATTGGACCCGAAAGATATACAGCTGCTTTTGTTACTTATAGAAAACTTTTACAATGTTGTATGCAACGCGTGAAAAGGGCCTTTATGTAATGTGCGACAATGCAAGCCCTGATCAGTCATTAGCGCGGGATGATCTAGGCCTTCGTTGTCCGCTTACAGAACCAATGATACTGTAGTATATGTTGAACAGAAAATGCCCAGATTAGACTGTACAGATACACATGCTTATCTGGACCTGCGTTGTCCGCAAAAGGTATTTGGACCCTTTTCGTGAGTGGCACATCAATTATAACATAGCTGCGTGTATTGTATTTGAATTATGACGCGCGATTTTACGGAGGATCAGCGATACTTGATCAATTCAAAGTATGCAAAAAATGTTAATTTTCGTCCTGAAACTGTTTTTAAAATGCAACATGTATGATAATCTATGCCATATATTTGGAGCAATACGGAAATAGATTAACGCAGAAAACATTTTGTTTGTGTATCTGAAATGGCCGTCATGATAAATATTGATGAAACCACACGTTAAGAAGAACAAGTTACACGACTGTTTTTTAAATATGTTTAATTTGTAGCAAACTTTTCCTGGACATTTGTACTTAAAGTTTATAAAATGTTTGCGAAGACAAATTCATATTTTAACTTTTCGTAAAAGAGCAAAGAGAAAGGTTTGCTACTTGTCACTCAACGCCTTCTTTTGCCGAACTGATCTTCTTTCAGAGAACTTATAGGAACATTTGAGACCAAATGTAATGAAAAGTAATGTTTCCATATGCATAACATGTTTGCTCAATTCTACATACGAGTAATATATACGTTTTCGGTAGACATTCAAAAATATTGAATCATTCAGCGAGATTTTAAAGCCACGCGTTAAATATATTTGCAATATCTAATAGTAAAATAAGCATGAACAGTCAGATGTATCCACTTGCGAATGTACTCTTTAATCCATTGTAGTCTGGATACCCCAAAAAGGGTAATTGGAAATCAATGCAGACCCAGATCAGACACTGCAGAACGCGGCGTCTGATCAGGATCGCCATTGCTTGCAAGTAGTAAACCCATTTTTCTCTAAGAATATATAAATCTCATAGCTGGACATTCCTAAAATGGACATTGGACTCTTCCAATATAAAGTGTGGGAGAATCTACTCAGTCTACAATGGGTTAATGCAAATATATTTTGGTGTCCTCAATAAACACAGTTTCCTCACGTACTTAATTATTTTAGAGTTTCAAGGCTATGGGTCGGAAGAATATACTTGAGAAAACGTACCGTTTGACACGTGTGCCAAGCAAAGATTTAAACCAACATATGCACATGTGCAGACTTACCAGAGTATTTGTTGTCAGCAAGAAGAAAGTTTATATCTCTGGCTGTAAAATATACGCCCAGTCATGATGCTGATCAGACTGGGAATGCGCAGGCTGATCTGAATCTTCACAGGACGCACTGTGTCCAAATGTACGTCTTCTAACGTTGTGGCTTTTATATCACATCAGTGTGTTCAAGAAATACTTGAGTATTCATTTAACTTTCGTATCTGTCTTAATATCCTTGTCCACTTCGAGGAATCATTTATATTATTAATTTCTGGGTCGACTGTTTATAGTCGAGTATACATACATCTAAATTTCTTTAAGGTTATTTTCCACGTGATTATCATTCACAAATGAAAGAAAACACGCGTGTGTACGAAGTCCAAGTAACGGTTTTTATTGTTTTATGTCTTACCTTGTGCTATTTTGTTCTTGTGTTTTTCAGTCCTTTTAGCATAGAGATTACCTCGCTTGGGGAAGAGAGCTAATTTTAGTGCTTTTCGTACGTCTGTTCGATTTGCGCTTGTTTGGTTGTGCCTGTTTCCTTTTCCTCATGGTGTCTGGGAAGGGCTGCGGTTTGTGATTGGGACACTCCCTGGACTTTTCTCGTACCTTCATTTTTATTTTTATAGTATTCTTGTCACTGTGACTTCAGAGTTCAGTGTAAAGAGGGCTATCTGTAAAATCTGGACTGAGACATTGCTAAACAGCTCAGACGCCGCAGAAAGAAACGTCTGATCCGAGTCTGAACTATTTGCTTAAATAACAGGAACATAATGGTTAAATGAAATAGTACCGTTTTCCCACCTTAAACTCACAGACACGACCCACCAGTGCTGCCAGTGCTTTGATTAAAGCAGTTAAAACTCGTTGTTAAGATTTGGAAAGAATGCTAACTGTCCATTTTTAAGTTGAAGTAAAACATTATGTTTTTTTTTTACAAGAATGTTTGGTGATAAGTTAATTGAACAACGTGACACAAGTAACATTTTATCTTTAAATAAGTTCTTGGGATATAGTTATATGAATCTGTATCTGGAAGCTCTCCGGGTGTCCCTGGAATAAGATCGAACAAGGCGGTTCTAACGAGTACCCACAATCTATGTTTTTGAATAGAAATAAGAAAAATAATGTATACTCCTGTTAACCCCACTTTTACTATATAAAAATGGGGTTTAAGGGGGTCAATATTGTATAGGCATGGTTTCATGATGTAAGGATCCAGTAAAACATACTAGGCGTGAGTTAGAATAATACTGCTCCCGGGATGTATTTACCTTCGCAGTTTTTGTCCCCGAGTGCTCGGTGCGATAAACCTATATATTGTTTACAAGGAATGCAAATTTTGTGACTTTCTGCATGCTTTTTTCTGCAGACAAAACCCCTCCTAAAAGTAAGGGCAGTCTAAATGAAAGCATTTGCGCCCATAGTGGCGAGTTATTTCCTTTAACAGTAAATCCCTGTTAAAAGTTTTGGCAGAGTTACTTTCCTTGAAAGTGTGTTAATGCCCTTAACTAATATAAGTCTATAAGACTCGATTACGAGACATACGGTATTGTCGGGCTATGGTCTAATTTCGGTCTCTCAGCTTAACTAGCGACCTTGACAAGCTTGTATCCGTTTACATATGTGACAAGAGTAATAATTTAAAACTTACCATTTCAACGACACGAGTAAAGTATCCGTACTGAATGCACAATTTAGTTCTTAACCTTCCTCCTTTGACACCGACTTAAAACATCGCGTGATCAGTTGCATAATTGCGCCCCACAGAGACAGACAATGTCTATCGAGGATTACGACCAGATAGAGAAATTATTCAATGGATCCTGGCAGGTTGACAGGCAGGAGAATATGGAAGAGTTTATGACTGCAGCTGGTAAGAATTTTAAATTCTGAAATTGTCTTACACTTTGTAAACTGATATTATACTGGGGATGGGATCTATTATTGTATACACAAATGTAACATGCAAAGACTAAGGTCAGAGTATGAATCTACAAATTTGGATCAAGGTTGTCGATATTATCCATATTTTATCTGCAACAGAAAGAAAGGCCTTATAGCATTAGAAATGAAGACCAAGATCAGCCCGTGCATTTGCAGTCGCACGAGGCTTTCATTGTCCGCTTATAGAGTCATTAGGTACAGTCGACACGTTATCTCGAAGTCCAAGGGACTCTCTGAAATAATTCGATATATCAGATTTGCAGAACTGAGGGGAAAATAAAAAATATGTAATTTGACTCCTGAAGTTAAGAGATATATTAAAAACATTGTGGAAAAGAGGAGAAATTGCAATTTCTCTTTTCCACAATATTTTATTACCTGTTTTAAGAATTCTGTGTTAAATGATCTGTGTTATCGCTGTTTGCAAAAGCCATAATGGGCATTTTCACTCATAATTGGTAAAAGTGTCCCGTATTCTTGTAGGCGTACAGATACTGGTTAGAGCGCATCGAGTCGAGTCGAAAAGTTGGGCTCAGTAGGCTTCTTTCGCTTTTCTTTTTTGGTCATTTTCCTCGGAAGGTACCAATTCACCACTAAGTGAACACAAAGCTGCATTTTTCCGCGCCACAATCAGACCCTCACTCGAATTCTAGTCACCCAAGTTTGGGTGGGGGTTGGGGTACTTACGTCATACAAAACAGTGACAAAGTGCTGTTCAAATCGGTTAGTCGTTTTTATTTTTATTGCGTTGTTTTAATGAAAAATAGAATATGCTTAACGTATGTACAAAGGATGATAGTACTTATATTCGCAGATTTAATGTACTACCCTTTTAAAAACACTCAAGCTCATTACTTAAATAATCTTATGAGTAATTGAACGTGGGTGTTCTTAGCAGTGACAGTACGGTAAAGCATCAACTTTGCTTATATAAATGCCTTGTTTCTAGCTACATACGCTGAGCCTTTCTTGGCTTTTGTCGGAATAACGAAACAGAAAATGACAGTAGCTTACCGATTTAAACGCACCCTTTTCGCAACAATCTATAATCTACTTCACTCTTTCTTATGATGTAGGTATCCCGCCCCCTTGTTACCTCAGTCTTAAAAGTAATGTGTAAATGAGATTAGATAAGTCAGAAGGCATGTATGAGCACAAAGAGAAGGCGTGTATGAGCACAAAGAGAAGGCATGTATGAGCACAAAGAGAAGGCATGTATGAGCACAAAGAACACAAAGAGAAGGTATGTATGAGCACAAAGAGAAGGCATGTATGAGCAAAAAGAGAAGGCATGCATGAGCACAAAGAGAAAAGGAAGGAAATACACTAATGGATACTTAAGTAGAGGAAAGAATGACTAATAGTTATTCTTAGCTTCTCGACTCTGTAATCTAGTCTTACAAGTGGCAAGTAATGAAAATAATGTGCCTGGCTAAATACACTTTGGTTGCCTGTTTGACACAAATCATTGGCTGTCGTACATTGGCTCAATTACCTTTTTTTCTCTGTAGAATCACTGTAAACCCAGACCCGACTGCAAAGAAAGCAGTGTCTAGTCAGTCTACATTTGTTGGCACCAGCAGACTTGTTCGAATGTGAAGCGATGTATGGCAAGGAGTTATTGCCCAACATTTAGGCTTTTTGGCGGCGGTAGAACATCTCCCCGTACATCACCATAGTGCAGATTATATTTCATTTCCTTTGGGATCGTCTCCCCGTATATCACCATAGTACAGATTATATTTCATTTCCTTTGGGATCATTGGGCCCATTGTGGTATATTTGAAAATGGAGTTCTGCTCATGTATACGCTAGAGGGCGTAAGCAGTGTTGCAAACTTCATTACTGCTTATGAAGAGCCACAATAAAACCAAGAATTTCATTTTCTAATTCGTAGTGTGTTCTTTGTTTCCAAAGGCAATCTTTTTTCACGTTTATTTTTACAGTCTAACCTCGTTATCTCGAACTCACTTATTTCGAATTACCGCTTATCTCGAAGTGAAATTCTGGTCCCTGTTTTAACATAAAACTATGACAACAGGTAACAAAATAATGTAGAAAAGCGGAGAAATTGCTCCCGAGGAACAATTTCTCCTCTTTTCCACAATGTTTTCAGTATTTCTCTATTTTCAGGAGTCAAATTACATATTCATTTGTGAAATGTGGTTGTTTGATTTATTTTTTTCCTCAATTCTGCAAATCTGATATGTCGAGATACGGATATCTCGAAGTATTTCAGAGAGTCCCTTGGACTTCGAGATAACAAAAGTCGACTGTATCTTTCTTTGCTTGTGCAAACAGTTTAGAAACAGCTCAGATGCAGTAATGTGCAACACTTGCTCAAGGGATCACTGTTTACCGCTCATCCGAAATTTTAAGATACAGTCGACTCTCGTTATCTCGAATTCCAAGGGACTCTCTGAAATACTTCGAGATATCCGTACTTCGACATATCAGATTTGCAGAATTGAGGAAAAAATAATTCGTATAACTACATTTAACAAATATATATGTAATTGGACTCATGAAGTTAGAGATATATTGAAAATATTGCGGAAAAGAGGAGAAATTGCTCCTTAGGAGCAATTTCTCCTCTTTTCCACAATATTTTTTTACCTGTTGTTAGATTTTCATGTTTAGGCAGGGACCAGACTTTCACTTCGAGATAAGCGGTTATTCGAGATAAGCGAGTTCGAGATAACGAGAGTCAACTGTATATTATTGCATAAAAAGCAGTGTCGCACGTTATTAACAGTCGTGCATGAACCGGCGAAAAGCCGTGTATAAACAAGTCAATTCACGCGCTGTTAATGCACGGCTACGCAATCTTCAATATTCTCGTACCGGTGCCACAGAATTGCTGCCGTCAGGAGATGTGAACTGCCCTGCTCCAGAACGAGCATAGTTCGTGGAAATAGCGTTTGCGCGACATCGGTGAAAAGGCGAAACAAAATAGTGCAAGAAATAACGCGAAATGTAGCAAATGTTTTCAGTTTTTATGCAATAATAGCGGTCGAGCATGGTTTTTCAACGCATTAACATTCGCCAGGATACGAAAGGGCATTCAAGTTAATAGTAAATGTTGAAGGAGGTAGTGAGAACGTATCTTTCTGAGCCTGTGCTTATAGTGTAGTCAGGTGATGGCCTTCACTGTGATTACACCGTGTGCCAGCCATCTAAAAATTTTAAATACATCAGCAGATTTGTACAAATTGGAAGAAATTTATTTTCTTAAACTTTTGGTGAACTATCATAGTTAGGAGTTAAGGTGGAGAAATATTTTAGTTACCTTTCTATGCCTATGCACACAATGTTGAATATTAACTCCCTACCAAACTCATTCTATTGATAGTTTTCCTACCTCAAATTAACCAGCCTTGATTTCTGGTTACAAAAATTATGATAATTTTGAAATTGTAGTTTATGCAAACGTTTTATTCTATACTACTTTATGATAGACAGGCTGAACTATTTTTATTTCCATAAAATAACTGACCGAGTCCAAATATTACAAGGTAATATATAATGTTGCCTGGCTTTTTGGTCGGTGGCTTCATTAACTTGTCTATTGACTCTGTGCATTGTGGGTGGGGGGGGGGGTGTTGGGGAAGAAACTGCAGGTGGCTGGACTGGCACAGATTGCCTATGGCACAGTCAATCATGTGGTCAATACACAGTGACTTCTACAGGTGCAGACAGTTTGGATAAGGAGACGCAACATTAGTGCAATGCTTGAGAGCTCAATATTATTTCATTATTATTTATTTATGCGACTTACCATAAGTTTCATTAATTAATCATGGTCTGATATTATTTCTTGCATCTGATTTGCTGGAGTGGCATGAAAATTGGAAGCTAAAAAAAGGTAAAAAAAAAGCCAGGGAGTGCGACAATCACAAACCGCAGCCCTTCCCAGACCCCAAGAGGAAGAGGAAACCGACAAACCGAAACAAGCACAAATCGAACAAACGTACGAAAAACACTAAGAGTAGCTCTCTCTTCCCCAAGCGAGGTAATCGCAATACTAAAAGGACTAAACAACACAAGAACAAAATGACACATGGAAAGACACACAACAAATCGCCTCGAAGAATAAACGACAAAGCAACAAAGAGTAAGACTAACACCGGGAAGACCGCCTTAGAACGGTCAGTAGAGTAAACTACCGGCGGCGGAGGGGGGGGGGGGGGGGACGGGTTTAAAGCACTTTAACAGCTAACACATAAAAATTCGGTTCGCATAAAGGCTCCCAACTCAGTCAATGCATCAAAGCGAATATACAAAAGTAAAATTAATCACTATAATAAACAAAGACGAGTACTCATGGCTAATTCTACTGTATGCCAGAGTAAATGAAAATCAATAGTTGAACCACGGCGGGCCAAACCAAAGACATATCGTCAAGCCCCAACCCACTGGTTAAAGTTTTACGAAGAGGCCGTCATTGGGTCTGAGGCCCGAACCGCCGTCGTGCAATTAAAGAGTGAAGCATAGCCATCAACAATGATTGGGTTGACAACTAGGCATGCAGTCTGCCGCATAATATCCAGGCTATAGCCAATTCTTTTATAACGGTTAATAAGTTTTCTGAATTGCTCCGAAAAGATAGATTTACCTACAACTTTTCTAAATCTATACAATAAGTCACCGTAAAATTCTAAGTCTGATATTTTCTGTTCTCTTTAGGGTTGCATATATATATATATATATATATATATATATATATATATATATATATATATATATATATATATATATATATATATATAATCTGTTTGTTCTAGACTTTTTTTAATATTAAGAGAGAGAGAAAAACATGATGTAATTCGGCAAAAGGGAATTTATTGATGTATGAATTTCCATTCCAAGTATTTCAATGCATTTCTACTGTGAAGAAAGATTTGGGCTATAACATCACGAAAACATGCCTATATAATTTTGACCCCGTGAATGTGGCCTTCCCCAAGCGAGGTAATCGCAATACTAAAAGGACTAAACAACCCAAGAACAAAATGACACATGGAAAGACATACAACAAATCGCCTCGTAGAATAAACCACAAAGCAACAAAGAGTAAGACTAACACCGGGAAGACCGCCTTAGAACGGTAGTAGAGTAAACCACCGGCGGCGGGGGAGAGGGGGGGTTTAAAGCACTTTTACAGCTAGCCAACTTCACCCTGGGTCCCGATGCTACTCTAAATACAGAAACACATAAAAATTTGGTTCGCATAAAGGCTCCCAACTCAGTCAATGCATCAAAGCGAAAATACAAAAATCAAATTAATCACTATAATAAACTAAGACGAGTACTCATGGCTAATTCTACTGTATGCCAGAGCAAATGAAAATCAATAGTTGAACCACGGCGGGCCAAGCCAAAGACATATCGTCAAGCCCCAACCCACTGGTTAAAGTTTTACGAAAAGGTCGTCATTGGGTCTGAGGCCCGAACCGCCGTCGTGCAATTAAAGAGTGAAGCATAGCCATCAACAATGATTGGGTTGACAACTAGGCATGCAGTCTGCCGCATAATATCCAGGCTATAGCCAATTCTTTTATAACGGTTAATAAGTTTTCTGAATTGCTCCGAAAAGATAGATTTACCTACAATTTTTCTAAATCTATACATTAATTCACCGTAAAACCGACAAATCTAAACAAGCACAAACCGAACAAACGTACGAAAAGCACTAAGATTAGCTCTCTCTTCCCCAAGCGAGGTAATCGCAATACTAAAAGGACTGAAAAACACAAGAACAAAATGACACACGGAAAGACATACAACAAATCGCCTCGTAAAATAAACCACAAAGCAACAAAGAGTAAGACTAACGAATAAGATAAATATAAACAGGTAAAATTGTCAGACCATGAAAATCTTACCTGTTTATATACATCTTGGGTCAGAATACTCATCGGGCCAAGATTAGCCACCATTCTGCTAATTTCGAACAATCAGCAGAGCATGTATGATGTGTCAATCACTTTATGACTCTTTTTTGTTTTGTCATAAAGGACCGAGATATCCACCACATGTTTTCATTCATTCTTTATCCCACTAAAGGAGCCCTGATCATCTACCAGTTTCGTCAAGTATATGTCTACTTCTATTAGGACAGTTCCTTCATCCTATTCTGTTGTGATTTCTAAAATGTTAAAATAAAACAAAAATATTTAGATATCTAATAGAAGTTTTAGATACAATGGAAAGAGCAGTCATTTTAATCAAATGAAAGAAGACAATTGTTTGTGTTTCTAAAAACAGGTAGAGAAAAGTCCAGGAAGTGCCACAATCACAAACCGCAGCCCATCCCAGTCACCAAGAGGAAGAGCAAACAGACAAAACCAAACAAGCGCAGAAAAAAAAGGTAAGAGAAAAGTCCAAAGATTGGCACAGTCACAAACCGCAGCCCTTCCCAGACCCCAAGAGGAAGAGGAAACCGACAAATCTAAACAAGCACAAACCGAACAAACGTACGAAAAGCACTAAGATTAGCTCTCTCTTCCCCAAGCGAGGTAATCGCAATACTAAAAGGACTGAAAAACACAAGAACAAAATCACACACGGAAAGACATACAACAAATCGCCTCGTAGAATAAACCACAAAGCAAGAGTGAGACTAACACCAGCAAATCGAACACATGTACGAAAAGCATTAAGATTAGCTCTTTCTTCACCAAGCGAGGTAATCGCAATGCTAAAAGGAATGAAAAACACAAGAATAAAATAATACAATGTAAGACATAAAACAAATCGCCTCGTAGAATAAACCACAAAGCAACAAAGAGTAAGACTAACACCGGGACCGCCGCCTTAGAACGGTCAGTAGAATAAACCTCCGTGGGGTTTAAAGCACTTTTACAGCTAGCCAACTTCACCCTGGGTGCCGATGCTACTCTTAATACAGAAATACATAAAAATTCGGTTCGGATAGAGGCTCCCAACTCAGTAAATGCATCAAAGCGGAAACATAAAAATCAAATTAATCACAACGATAAACAAGAAAGTACTCATGGCAAATTCTACTGTATGCCAGAGTAATCAAAACCAATAGTTGCAACAACTACGGCGGGCCAAGCCAAAGACATATATCAAGCATCAACCCACTGGTTAAAGATTTACGAAGAGGCTGTCATTGCGTCTGAGGCCCGAACCGCCGTCGTGCAATTAAAGAGTGAAGCATAGCCATCAATAATGATTGGGTAGTGGCGGGAGTGTGTCGGGGGTCGGGGGCAGGTGAAGGAAGGCTTATTTGATACAAATTTCCGTTTGGCTTTTTCTCCCCATCCCCCACTTTAAGAACAAACTGGATTCACATTGTCTGAAATAAGGATTATAATTTTGTTTGTCATTGGAAATAGCTAGCCTGCTTTGTCATGATCTATGGCAAACAAAGATGGGATGGGTCCATATAAGTCTGGTGGAATCACTCACGTCTGCCAGAGGTGGTAGCTTCATGGGACCAGCTAGTATCTATTTCTCAGATAACTTCATATGAGAGATGAGGCAACCTTACAATATTCTGTCTGTTATCGATCCGTATGCCATTTTGTTGGGTAGTTCGGGAGTCGGGTAGCCTGATATTACTCAATTATTCATGAAGGTCAAGTGTATAGCCCCCAGGAAAAGAACTAAATATATATATATATATATATATATATATATATATATATATATATATATATATATATATATATATATATAGAGCAGTCTTATTATGTTTTGTATCAAATGACAATTAGGTAATTGTACTTAATGCGAAACATTTAATTCTGTACTTGTTTTTATCTTTTGTTTTATCAAAGCAATGGTAATATTCTAAATGCCTACATTCGTCCGTCCATTTGACCGCCCGTATGCCCATCCATCACGCTATTTCCACCTAAACTACTGGGCAGTATTCTATCAAACTTGCTACATCACGTCCTCCGTTGTCAGTTCATTTGTCCGTCAAGATTTCTCTTTTAAACCACTAGGCGAAATTTAACAAACTTTGCTACATCACTTCCTCTCATGATAAGGGTGTGAAGAGCAACATTAGTTTTTCGTGCTTATATTTTTCCGTGCTTCCATCGTCCGTCCATCTGTCCATCACTTTTTTAAACCATGTGCGGAATTCAACTTAACTTGGTTCATCACTGCCCTTTGTGGTAAGGGTGCGCGAGAGCAACATTACTTTCTCTGCGTCCGTCCCTGCATCCATCGTCCGTCCATCCTGTCCGTCAAGCTCTCTCCTAAACCACTTGGTGGAATTCAATCAAACGCTAAATCATTTCAGCTCATGGTAAGGGTATGCGAGAGCTACATTATTTTTTGTGCGCCCGTCTTCCGTTTATTTTTCCATCACGCTGTCTCCTCCTAAACCCCTTAGTGGAATTCAACCATAATGGGTACATCACTTCCCCTTATAGTAAGGGAGTGCGAATGCATCATTATATTTCCTTGCGTTTTGCGTCCGTCAGTCTGTCCGTCACGCAATCTCCTCCTAAACCAATGGGTGAAATTGTAGCTGGTGATGTGACGTCTTGCGGCTGCAAAAAACAAAACAAAACAAAACAAAAAAACATCTCCGTACATCATAGTACAGATTTTTTATTAATTGAGCCCATCCTGGTTATTATGAAAATCGAATTCCGCTTAAGCCGGCGCTAGGGGGCGTATGCAGCATCGCAAACTACAGTGTTGTTGCATATGAAGAGGCTCAATCAATCTCCGACTTTCGTGATTCTGTGTGTTCTTTGTTTGCAAGGGCAATCCTTTTTTAATTTAAGAACATGGCCTTCTCTCACTGAAAAGACGTGCGAGGACAAGTCCATTCCTTCGTCGTCAGTCATGCTATTAGCAACATTTGAAACGAGCGTTGGGATTTGCGATGACGCGCCATCGAATGCACACTCTAGTTATAATTTGAGCACCATTCAAAATTGTAGCAGACACCATTTTAAAAATATAGCAGGCATTTTACATGAAATATCCATGATACATAATGCCTTCTTTTCTCAGAAAAGGTTAAAGCCAAAATTGTTTCTTTTGGTACTGTTAAAACAAGTGTTTTGAGGGTTTGTAAGGGTAATTAGAGTAACCACCAAGTGGGCATACAAAGTGATGGTCACCATTAAAACGACATTGCGTCAGTTTTGTATGCAGAAATAATGCCATTCAATAAAATCAGTGTTTAAGTGACGTTTCAATTCTGTGTTTCTGGACACTCAGAATTTGAAAATACATGCACTATGCCTATTTTCCGAAAGAAAAAAAGAGAACAATATGACTCCTTAAAGTATTGTCTGTTCATTTCTCAGTCTGCAAATGGAGGGCTCAGTTGCAGACTTCCTGTAAAAAGTCAGGTATTGTTGAATATCGGACTAGAATATAATTCTAGTATACTTTGGAAGAACGTAACCATGTTGCAGACATACTGCTCAATACACAATGTGCAGTTTGATATCTCCCTTCCACAAATTCAGAAAAGGCAGTTATCAGTTTCTGGCGAGAGAAAGAGCAAAAGTACTGGTTACTCGCTTAGAGGACTCAACCTGCCCAGGAAAAGTGTGGTTAGGTAAACTGACCGGCTTGTCAGGACCTTAATAATGTTGCTTCAGCTGTTAAACTCCAAACCAGCCAACCCTTTATTTTGCTCTTTGAGATATAAATTGTAAGACAAAGATAATAAAGATGTTGCTCAATTGGGACATTTATGCCGTCAGTACTCCGCTATGTCATATGCCAAAAGTTGGATATCCCATGTAGCACTACATTTGAAGCTTCCTTGGATGGGCTGAAAAGAAACCAACATTTTGCATTATACCAACTAGGTAGTACTCCAAGGCAGCCTAGACATATTTTTAGGGCATTGGTCTTACCTCTTGATAAACAATATAGCAATAAACTTTAACCGGCCTTAAAGACCCCCACTGTTACGAGTACGTTTACGTCCCCTTAATTAATGAAAAGCCTCTGTTTGATTTCGTCATCAGCATACCTTTTTCAATTTTAATCGGATTTTCCTGAAACTTGCAGATAAGGTGGACATGGATAAAATCTCGGACTGGTACAATACATGGTCAGATCGGATCTTAGAGTTATGTACCCTTGCTTGCTGAAAAAAGCGTCTATTTGACATTTTCATCAACATAAATCATTTAGTTTTGATCGGATCTTCCTGAAACTTGCAGATAAGGTGGATATAGATGAAATCTCGTACAAGTTTGAAAATTGGCCAGATCAGTTACATCCCCTTGATTGATGAAAAACCTCTGTTAGACTTTGTCATCACTATAATTTGTTCAGATTAAATCGGAACATCCTTAAATTTGCAGCTAAAATGGACATGGATAAAATCTCGGAAAAGTTTGGAAACTGGCCAGATAGTTTTATTTATTATAGAATTACGTCCCACTGATTGCTGGAGAAACCTCTATTTGACTTTGTCGTCTGCAGGTTTATTTATTATAGAATTATGTCCCATTGATTGTTGGAAAAACCTCTATTTGACGTTGTCGTCTGCATAACTCTGTCAGTTTTAATCAGATCTTCTGATAGAATCTCAGACGGGCATAAAACTGGCCAAATCGGATCATTTATACGTGTTACTTCCACCTGATTTGCTGAAAGAAAAAAACTTTTGTCTGACTTTGTCATCAGTATTACTTTTACATTCCCTTAGACTTTGCCATCTCTAATTTGTTTAGATTTAATCAGATCTTCCTGAAACTTGCAGATAAGGGGGACGTGGATGAAATCTCAGATGAGTTCAAAACCTGACCAGATCGGATCATTAATCTTAGAATTACGTCCACTGATTGCTGAAAAGAAGCGTCTGTTTAACATTGTCATCAGCATTACTCCTTCAGTTTTGATCGGATCTTCCTGAATTTTGCAGATAAAGTGGACATGGATCGACTCTCAGATGAGTTTGAAACCTTCCCAGATCGGATATTTGTCTCAAACGTATGCCTCCTTGATTGTTAAAATGAAGCCTATATGTGACTTTATAATCAACATAACGCATTAAGTTTTGATCGGATCATCCTGAAACTTACAGATATGTTGGACATGGATAAAGTCTTAGATAAATTCGAAAACTGTCAATATCAAATTATTTATTTTAGCGTTACGTCGACTTGATTACTAAAAACGCCTAATTTAGACTTTGTCATTGGCACAACTTCTTCAGTTCTTATAAGATCTTCCTGAGCCTTACATATAAGATAGGGTTAAAACTTAGTGAACAGTTAGACCATGAGGTGATACAGCGCATAATGTTTTGAAATTAAAGTACATCGACTTTTGATAGAGATATGGATATGCTACTAATTATGTCCTCCAAATCAATAAATGTAATAGACATTGAGTGATCTTTACCTACTTTTCAGCACAGATAAGCGTTAAGGACCGTAATAGTCCTCTTGATTAAAAAGCGACGGGGATATTGTAAACCACTCCATCTGTCCGTCTGTTCGTCCGGATGTCCGTCCATCCGTCTGTCACACTATCTCCTCCTAAATCACTGGGTGGAAATCCACCAAACTTGCTGCATCACTTCGTCGTGGTGAATTTATACTTCACAACCTGCCTTCCAATACGATGCGTTATTCGCGACAGCAGAGAAAAAATATTTCTCCATGTTCCCCTATTATATACAACGAAAATAAGGGTATTCAGGGATCTATCTACATCAGCAGTTCTTAAAGCCCTTTGCAACATACCCGTGTTTTAACTACAACTGTGCCGGGGCACAGAATTTAATACATATTTGCATGTGCACCCAGCGAAAACTCGTATCAACCTGCGTACCCGCGCAGTCTTACAAATGTCTTCACGTGGTATTCTGTGGGTAGCCAATGACCCAAAACGTCTTTAGGCGAACAGCTAAGACTCTGATCCGCCTCTGAGCAATTAGGCTAATCTGAGTCAAAGCTAGGCCCACATGCAGTATCGTAAAATACTTTGCCCGGCACATTTACATATAATGAGGGTAGGGGGTACATGATGGTACACGTTACATAGACTTCTTAACGTGACGTGGCAAATATAATGACTTATTAGCATAGGTAAAGTCAGAATGTTCATTAAATTTCAGAGATGTCTGAAGAGGTGAAAGATATGTTCAGAATGCAGCTGCAGCAACATGCGATCTTTATAATAAAGAGAGAAGGCAATTCTATCAGTCACACTATTGCAATGTCTGGTACTGAGTTCAAAACTGCCTTGGTTCTCAACGAGGTCTTTGACTGGAAAGAGAAAGAAGAAAATCCGGTTTATGATACGAAAGTAATTATATTTCTCTTGTATTTTTTCGTCGTGTACATGTATTCAGTTTCAGCATTGGCGCCGGTAAAGCATTTCCCCGTACTTCACCATAGTTAAGATTACATTTTTTCCCTCGAGAGCTTTGAGCCCATTCTAGTTACTTTGCAAACCGAATACCGCTTAGGCCGATGCTTGGGTGAGAATGAGAGGGGAAGGGATTGGGCATTATGAAAACACACCTATACAAATATATTGAAAATTTTACAACCCCCCAAAAAAACGGAAAATAATTTTAGACAAAAAATACTGACATTTTTCATATTTCTTCTCAAAACATAAATTGTGGGTACTCATTAGAACCGCCTCGGCGAGGCGGTTCTATCGAGTACCCACAATCAATGGCTTTTAGTAAAATAAGAAAAATAATGTATATCCCTGTAAACCCCAGTTTTACTATATAAAAGTGGGGTTTAAGGGGGTCAAAATTATATAGGCATGTTTTCGTGTATGCAGTCTCATAAACAACATACCCAGCTAGCATTCTTTATAAATCTATAGCGGTCCGTTATCGGACCGTCAGCTACCCTGACGGGCCGATAATGGCCCGCTATAGATTTATAAAGAATGCTTACTGGGTAGCTGCATATGTAGAGATTCAATAAAACCCGAGTTTCCGAGTTTTCGTTCTTTCGTGTGTTATTTGCCTCCAAACGCAACATTTTAGATTTTATTTGTCACGCAAAGCAGAGGAATATAATCTTAACGCACCTAACGACAGGAACTACTAGTATTTACATCAACTAATAAGTGAAAAGGGGATTGTTTGAGAATATGAAATAAAACCAAAGGACAGAAATAACAGGCTCAAAGATGTTCCACTAAATATCATAATATAGAATACAGCAACATTCTTCACACCTCCCTTCATTTGAAATACTTCAAGATATTTGTGTCTCGACATATCAGATTTGCAGAATTGAGGAAAAAAATAAATAAATCGAACAGCCACATTTCACAAATGTATATGTAATTTGACTCCTGAAGTTCTTTTCCACAATATGTTGATACCTGTTGTTAGATTTCAATGTTTAAATGGGGAAAAGATTTTATCTTCGAGATAAGCGGATATTCGAGATAAGCGAGGTCGAGATAACGGGAGTCGAGAATACCTTAATTTACGTCATAGCTTTTTTTATATATTTAAAAACATTTGGCAAGTGGGGAACAGTATATGGTAATAGTACCATCACGAAAACATACCTATATAATTTTACCACCCTTAAACCCCACTTTTGTACAGTAAAACTGGGGTTTACAAGGTTATACATTATTTTTCTTATTTCTGCTCAAAAACATAGATTGTGGATACTCGTTAGAACCACCTCAGCGAGGCGGTTCTAACGAGACATATCAGAATTTTATTGTCTGAAATTTCGTATTTTGGTGGTAACATTTTCAGTATATTTGAATAGAAATGTTTTCGTTATTCACCCACCTGCCATTGGCCAACCACAACTCTAAAAGATCTGCAGACTTGGCTCTCTGGCTACGGACGCACATGTTCATTCTGATCATCTGAATAGACTGCGGCAACTGACTATATATATATATATATATATATATATATATATATATATATATATATATATATATATATATAGATGTATGTGTGTGTGTGTGTGTGTGTGTGTGTGTGTGTGTGTGTGTGTTAGTGTGTGTGTGTGTGTATCTGATGTAGATATATAGTGTGCCGTTCTTTATTTTATTTGCAGCTTCTTGTAACTTTCAAAGATGGTGTTATTACATTTGATGTGACGCCAACAGCTGTTGATAGTGGAAAAAGACACCTTTTTGCGTTTTCTCGGAACGGAAACGAAGTTATTGGGGTAAGATAGAAGAATAGTCCGTGCTCTGAGAAGTAAATAAGTGAACTTAGGAATTAATACAAGCAGATCCACATCAAGGTCTCAACATCAAAGGGAATTAAGACAAATACAATCAAACAGCCACAAAAGGAACAGATGGTAAGCATAGTTGGTACTCTTTTCCCAAAAAGGTGCCAACTCTGTTACCCAAATCGAACTGAATATATCTTGAACTATATATTGTTTAAAGAAAACATTTATAAGTGAGAAATACTGCAGAATATTGAATATTTAATTAAAGTACTACAATAAAATACAGTCTTAGAACGTTCAGTAATAAATTGTGTGAGGGGATGAAGGGTGGGGAAGGAGTTGGGGCGGGGGAGGTGTGCTTAAGCTAGCGTTATAAGACCTAGACTTCAACTTTCACAGTCGCAAAAACATACAATATAGTTGTTTGGTCCGCGTAGAGGTCATCAAACTCATCCATGAATCATTATGGGCAGCAAATAAAGCACAGACGAAGCCTATAATGAAGCAAAGATGAGAACAAGAGAAAAATAAAGAGTTGAGACACTTAGAGATCCCTAGGTGTCAGTCAATGTCACTGGAATACTTAAGCAAAAAAAATGATAGTAAAAATAAATAAAAATAAAATAAAAAAGAATAAAAAAGAATAAAGAAATAAAATACAATAAATAAATAAATAAATAAATAAACACTAGTTAAACTCCGAGGACCAAACCTACAACGGTCCGGCCCAGACCATCTAAAGAATAATGTTACGTCTAGCCATTATAGAGGCCGAATCCCGACAAATGGCCTGGAATTTAAGAGGTAAGCAAATTGGTCAGATTGTAAGGTCAGCCGCTTAGCATGCAGACTGTTGTATGTTGCCAATGTCATACTGTTTTCGTTTATAACATCTGACAATTTTATTAAATTAATCAGAAAAGTTAGGCTTACTTACTTTTATTCTAAAGGACGGTTGTACTTTTGCCGTTTTTGTGCCCACGATGGATTTGGATGAAATTCATGTGTAAGGTAGATTGACCTTTGCCAGATCATATGAGCACAATTTGAATTTAACGACGATATACAGAGTCACGTGACTTCCTGTTTTATTGCAATTTATTTATAGAGGTCTGTCGACCTGAGTTGACATATAAGATAAAAAAATAATGACTATACATACGTCCGGCATGATTAAAGCATGCTCATTTTGCGATCCATCTTTCTTTATCATGCGACAAAACTAAATGATTTTCTGTAAGAAAACTTTAACTATGTGTTAAAATATAGATGAAGTTACATAATGCGAAATTATGTTTTATTACGCTTTTTGTTTATGGTTCCGAGTAAGCCAATACAAATACTGACATGTCGCATATTTAACATGCCCATGTACACCATCACGCTTTTGGAAGGTATGGATGCTTGTAGTTGTAAATATCTAAGAATACATACAAAGATACTGATTTATATTTGACCTTGACTGTTCAATCAAATGAAGTATCTTTTTGGAGATAATCTACCATAAGAATACCATCAGCATCAAAAAACCCGAGGCCATAAACTTCCCAGTTGTCGAACCAGACTGTCTTCTTTGGCGGGGTGAGTCAGGGTGATTCCATTGTTTAGACTATTATTTGGATTCTGCTATGAAATGTAGGACCCACGTTTCATCCATTTTCACGCACCTCAACAGAAACTTTTAAGGATCTGTCTCAGAAAGGTTCGGATTAGCAAGCGACATATTCTGTCTTGTGTGCCTCTGATTAACTGTCAGAAATCCGGGTACCCAACACACTGAGATTTTTCTCATAGTCAGAGCTTCTGTAAGAATGGAATGCACTATTTCCTTAGAAATCCTTACAGCACTAGTTGTGCATCTCTCTGAAACTCGTCTGTCACCCATAACCGTATCATGTACTTTTGAGTTAGTGACTATTTCGGGAGTTTCCACAGTAAGAGGCACTTTAAAATGGGTGGGGGTGCGAGGGGGGGGGGTCAACCTCTAGGCTCTCCTTTCCGTGCTTTAATTCTGCTACGATACTTTTTATGGTAGCATATGAAGTGAATTCTTTCTCAGTGTTGCTACACAGCAAGAATAGCCATAGCTGCTAGTCCCTTTTTATGCAAATACTTATTACTGTCCATACAGCAATTTTGTCTATTTTGCAAAATTTGTGTCCTGTTTACCGCATCGTGTTACCATTATGACATAAACTGACAAAATAACACAGGCTGATGGTTACATAACTGTAACAAGGCAGCGCAGATGATACACCCCCCACCCCACGCACAAGACTACTTGGTGTTGGGTCTGAAAGTTAAACTTGCTCGAGATATGATCAAACCCACAAATGTGTGAAGAGTTATCAAGATCCATTGATAGGGGCTACAGTGATGACATCGTTTTTTTTTTTGTTTTGTTTTTTTCTCTTTTGTTGTTTTTGTTGTTGTTGTTGTTGTTGTGTGTGTGTGTATGTGTGTGTGTGTGTGTTAAAAAATAGTCACAATTGCCTTGACCTTGTGCCCAGCAAGCTGAAGGTTGAATTTCCTCGAGACATTTGCTCGGAACTCAACAACTGTGTGAAGATATATCAAATGCATTGAAAAATGCAGGGGTTAGAAAAATGACTTTTTTTTTCTAAATATAGCCACAGTTACCTTGACCTTGAACCCAACATCTTGAAAAGTTGAATTTGCTTGAGATATTACATACCCAACATTTATGTGAAGTTTTATTAAAATCAATTGATAAAAGTAGGCACCAGAGCGATGGCAAAGTTGTTGTTTTTTTTTAAAAAAATAGCCATAACGACCTTGACCTTGATCCTAGCATCCTGAAAGTCGAATTTGCTCAAGATATTATACCAAGCATTTGAATGAAGTAATATTGAAATCCATCAATAAATGTTTCCCAGCATTTATATCAATTTAGTAAAAATCCATAGATATAAATGTAGGCAATAGAGCGATGACAGAGTTTTCTAAAAAAAAAAAAAAAAAAAAAAAAAAAAAAAAAAAAAAAGAAGAAGAAAAGAAAGCAACAGTGACCTTGATCTTGAGCCCAAGACCCTGAAAGTCGAACTCGCTCGAAATATTATCATACCCATTTGCATGAGATGGTATTAAAATCCATCAATATATGTAAGGGCTAGGGCGATGATAAAAGGTGAATATATGAACGTAATACGTTATGTATGTACGGGACAGACCTAACGAAAGGACGAGGGGATAAAAAGGCAAGGATTAATAGGGCTGAAAGTAGGCAGCCCTGCTTAATTCCTTCAATGCAAGGTCAACATCAATCATCCCTCGTACAATATCCCAGCTTGCAAACCCGATGTAAACAAAGACGGAGGAAAAATTAAGCATAACATTACGATAACATGCCTCTTCAGATATACTGAAAATTTTACCACCCAAAATGAAAATTTTCAGATAAAAAATTCTGATAATTTTCGTATTTCTGCTCAAAACATAGATTGTGGGTACTCGTTAGAACCGCCTCAACGAGTACCCACAATCAATGTTTTTGAGCAGAAATAAGAAAAATAGTGTATACCCCTGTAAACCCCAGTTTTACTATGTAAAAGTGGGGTTTAATGGGGTCAAAATTAGATTTTCGTGATGAATCCACGTCTTTGAGATAACACCCAACTAAAGTTCAGTTTTGAAGCAGGTTCCAGCGTTTCAAGTATCCTTACAAATGTACACTGATGCAAACTTGCCAACTATGGACGTTTTATTGTGTCCATATGTCGAAATACAATCTTGCAGTCCCTTCAGTATTTTGATTCGCATAAGTTCTGTAGTATTAAAAATGCCGAAAAAAGTCTTTTTACGGTATCGTACATATTCGGAACTGGTTATCTGTTGCCACAATAAGGTTTATAAGTCTCTTCTTAATAAAATAAAAAAGAAGTTTCCGGTTCCAAATATGGACATGTATGGAATCCTGCCATGAGCTGCACGAGGATGTTACAGTTTGCCATAGACTCAACGTTAAACGTGATCGATAGGGCAGGTATGTCACAGGAAAATTAATACAAAATACCTTTCCAATCAATAAAAGAAATCAAAGGGATTGAACTATAGACATTAAGGTGTCATGTTGCAATATTTGTTTTTGGATTTGCTTACTTCCCAAACTTGACCTTAAAGTTGACACATCGCAATAGAACAGTGTAACTCGTTCTTTATACACTTTGTCAGCATAAAGGCCTTGATAGCAGAAGTGATTTTAGTCTGGTGTCGTATTTAGAAACCAGATCGTAGTGTCGACGATAAAACTGAGAAGAAGCATTCCGAAATTTTATGATTTTGATATAATCCTGCTGGAAGTGCAGTTTGGACGGAACGTAGCATGGTAAATGTTGACATGTAAACATACAGGCAAAGATATGCAGACCTTTGCCAGGTTATCTTGAAGAGATACGTAATCGATACGAGATAACAATTCTGTATTGTTTCGAAGTTATGAAGTTAATACAATCGAATCTCAATAACTCGAACATCTTCGGGACTATGTAAATTTGTTCTAGACATGGGTAGTTCAAGCCAATAAGGGTTAATCATAACGCCAGGTCAGGAGGCAATGAGCATTTTTAGGGATGTCTTTTCGATTTCGATGTATGTCCTGTGTATTCATTAGAATCGCCTCGATAAATCGATTTTAATGAGTATACACAACACACATGACATAATAAAATACAAAAATAAAAACGTTAAACTATAATACTCCGCCATTATCTTGTCGCGGGCAGATAGCTCCGTAACATTTGATGAAATTTGCCCATTAGCAATCCCAAACCAGATCTACACAATATCAATGCACATACCAAGTTTGGTGAAAATCTATTGATGTTTCCTCAAGTTATCATCCAGAAACGAAATACGGACAGACAGACAGACACACGGACGTCCAACGTGAAACCATAATACCATGCCAGTATCGTGTGGTGGGGGATAAAAATCCGCAAAATATCCACAAACATTTGTTTTCTTGGGTTATCAAGAGAATTTCAGGGGGACTCTGAAACGAGTTCGAATTAACCATCATGGTAAACGAGCCATCAGTGTTCGAGTTATTGCGGTTTTACTGTAATTGTTAAAATATTAGAGAAAATGCCCCAAAAATACCACAATCGCACAGCCTTCCCGAGGTGAGGTAAGGAACAAACGAAGACTAATAAAATAGAACTGTAATTGACGTAAGTCTTACGTATTTGTATACATAAGCGTTTTAATTTTAAATTACACGGATAAATTTTACGTATCTTTTTTACAGAAAATGAGTGTACCAGATGGACCTTCAGTTACAGCAACGCGGATCTACAAAAATGTTGAATAAATCTGAAGATTTCGTAGACAAAGCTATATATGTCACATGTGTTTTATTATTATTATTATTGAACCTCTTAATCAGTTTTATATTTGTATGGCAATTGGGAGTCTCTTACAAATATTGGAACGACTATTTGCTGCTGAAGATAATTTAAATAGTGTCTAACTTGTGTCCATCAATGTCAAGGACCACTTGCATTATCGCAACAAAGACCGCTGAAACCCACATTCAATATTTAGCCTTGAATTATATTAATGATTTTCGCACCTTTTTAATTAACCAAAATGTTTATGGTCTTCAAGTTAGTGTTTGGAACACAATTGTATCAGAAATGTAATGAGCGTATACAGTTTTCTGAATCGTTTTGAGAGAGAGAGAGAGAGAGAGAGAGAGAGAGAGAGAGAGAGAGAGAGAGAGGAAGTGAATCCTATCAATAACAGCAAACAAAGCATACTTTCTTGTCTTTGGACCATTCTTCTATATGTTTGTCATGTCTTATATAAAATTTTACCACTCCCTGGGCTTATTCAGCAGGCTAAAAACTGATGATATTTTTTTTCATATTTTTCCTAGAAAACAGGATTAAACATTTCATGCAAACTGTCTCCATTGGAGACAATTTGCATGAAATGTCAAATCCTGTTTTCTGGGAAAATTAAGAAAACGATTTCAATATGTCGGCTGCTGAAAATTTTACCCAGGGTGTTATGCGTCAAACTGGAAGTACATGTATCTTTGAAAGGACTTTCAGCAACATACATATTTAAAAGTTGCTTCCAAAGTAGTTTGCTTCTGTATCAGTTTTCAACCAATCCTTATTGCATAGCTTCTACCAAAACACGGAGCAAGGGGTACCTGTCTCACAGGTACATGTACATAAAGGCCACGTCAAGCGAAAAATTACACAATGTGCGGGTATCCTGAACATTCGCAAAGTTTCATCGGGGCATTTGCTCTCCATTGTAACATAACAAGCCGTCTCATCAGGATCTACTCTGCTTCCAATATTGTTATTGATTTGTAACTGTAGCCACTATTTGCAAGAACGGATGTTTTTTTATATTCAAAGATGAAAGTGTCAGTTTCAGAAACTCTGGGATGAAAGGATTATGTTTCCTGCAAAGCATGTGTATCTCTGTCTTCGTATTAGATGCAGAGAGAGAGAGAGAGAGAGAGAGAGAGAGAGAACTTCCTTCACTGGAAATATAACAGTTCCCTTACCGGGGACCGCAGCGTAATATGTACCTTTTCAGGGGGAGGAGGGGGTATCGGTTCAGTTACTAAATGAACCGGGGTACATTATTTCCAAGATTGCAGGCGTATCAGCCTTTGCTAACCGCCTGAAGACGCTTTGAATACTTGGCTACTTAACCCATTTATGCCTGAACATTTTCAGTGAACTCTCCCATCATGAACTTTGGATGGGTCTATTCATTACGAAAACATGCCTATTCAAATACACTGAAAATTTTATCTCTAAAAAATGAAAATATTCAGATAAAAAATTCTGATATTTTTCATATTTCTGCTCCAAACATAGATTGTGGGTACTCGTTAGAACCGCCTCAATGAGACGGTTCTAACGAGTACTAACAATCTATGTTTTGAGCAGGAATGAGAAAAATAATGTATACCCCTGTAAACCCCAGTTTTACCATATAAAAGTGGGGTTTAATGGGGTAAAAATTATATAGGTGAGTTTTCGTGATGATATAGTGAAAGCAGTGTTATATAGGAATTGTCATAGCAGATTTTATTATTGAAACTTTCCAACATAACTGCAAGCAGTGTAGATGATCAGACGCCGTGTTCTGTGGCGTCTAATCTGGGTCTGCACTGTTTGCAAATGTCCCATTTATAGGACGCTAGGCATGAATGAGTTAAGGAATGCTTTGCAAAGCCTGATCAGACGGCGCGGATGCGGAGATTTATTTCAGTCTTCGATTGGATAACATACTTTCTTGTAGGAAATGATGTGCCCTGATTCAAATTTATGTATAGTTCCCGGCTAGGATGAAATACAATCTATTTTCTTGTCTATGATCGACCTTGACACGCCGGCCCACAAATATAGCTAACTATACTCTTCAAATATTTGATAAGATTATTTTTTTTCTGATTAACGCTTAGCATGCTAGTAATAATGTCACCAAAAAGATTTTGAAATATTTGTCTTATTTTTTTCCAGAAAATGGGAATCGATATTTCTTGCAAACTGACTCCATAAGAGAAAACTAAGGAGACATTTTGCATGAAATATAAAAGCCTGTTTTCCCCTTAGGAGACAATCTGCAGGGAATGTCAAGAACTGTCGGATCTGTCTTCTCTAGATATTCTCTGGTTGCACAAGGCTCCAATATTTCTTCAAGCGAAGACTGATCAGACAACGTGGACGCTCAGGCTGATCTCCGCACATTCGCCCCAAAACATCGGTCAGACAAGTTTAAGCTAACAGTATAGACCCAGACCAGACGACTGATCAGGGTCTATACTGTTCGCCATGCTCCCAGCAGGTTTTCAGACCGATCAACAGTTAGTAAACTGGACATGTTCAAAGTTTAAGACAAGTATAGTAACGAGTTACGGTACCTACTGTGCTTTCGATATCTTTCAGAAAGTCATTTTTGCTTGGTGATTTACACAGAAGTAACTTTGCAAACTTTCGTCATAATTTAAAGCGAAACCATTTGTCGTAACAACCTATGCGCAAAATGTTTTATTCTAGTCACTGGTTAAAACAAATCAAATATTTTCACTTTTTCACATAGTAAAAATGAATGCAAATTATGAAGAAATCTGTAGAGTAGGTAACTTGGAGGCAGTTTTCAACAAATTCTCAACAAGTTCTGTCCCTTCAATTTGTCTGAAATTTTCACAGTATTGTTAGGCCACATCAATAATTAAATTTCAGTAAAGGAAAAAAAATATTCTCTAAGACAAAGATAAAAAAAATCACTTTACTGTAGAAATTGCATAGGTCAGACAAATTTTTGCCCGTAAATTTAATTTGAGGTTAATTATTTGAGAACAAACCATAGAAACAGAAAAGACAAATGGTTTCTGATAAGATATTGTCAATAAGAACAAAATATTTTCACTTTAAATCAAATGCGAAGCAAAAACCGTCTTTCCGAGTGATGTCAAAAGGACAGTAGAATAAGTACGGCAGTTCTCGCTTGGCTTACGTTTTCGAAGACACAGTCGACTCTCATTATCTCGAAGTCCAAGGAACTCTCTGAAATAATTCGAGGTATCCGTACTTCGACATATCAGATTTGCAAAATTGAGGAAAAATAAATCAAACAACCACATTTCACAAATAAATATGTAATTTGACTCCTGAAATAAGAGCTATATTGAAAAAAAATGTGGAAAAGAGGAGAAATTGCTCAAAAGTTTTCCACAGATTTTCATCAAAAATAATATGGAATAAATAGGTGTTACCTATGAAATGAGCTTAAGCTTACTTTTTTTTTCTTTTTCTTTTTTTTAGCAGGTATGCAAAGTCGCGGACCAGACAAAACCTGTTTAAATAGGTCCTAGGCAAGGTGCACAACATCGAATATTATGCTTACATCAATTTAACCAGAGTTTCCTAGTAGGAAACATCGCTCTACTGCAGTTTTTTTTTACACATTTAAAAAGTGAGGCAAGTGAAAAGAGGTTGATATGATACTAAATATTACTACTTTCAGAATCCATTAGCCTTTCCTTATTACACTCTATCTGAAAGAAAGCCCCTTGTACTGACAGGTGATGATTTGTTTGTGTTAAATGACGCATAGCTTGTTTTTTTTTTCAGCATTATTTTTGTCAAGAAAGAACTGATCTTTGAGTTTGAATGACAAGTTATCAAATAACTGAGTGATATTCATGTTCGTTTCCTTTTTTGAGGCCATTATGTCAATTGTGAAACTGCTTCTGATGAGGTTATGTCATATCTGGAATAATTATTTACATCTTATCAATGATATGAATGTTGGTTTTGACAACAGCTGTCATTGTTTTTTAATGTTGAAAGTCTAAGCAATTCTGAAATGAGTAGTATAGCTATATTACCCAGTATGAATTACCTAAAATATGCCATCCGTGGTATCCAAGTTTGATGCCTTCATGTTACAATGGAAGCATGTCCTTAAAAACAACATTAATTTGGCAGGCGTTTACAAAATGGCATGCAACCGGTGCGTCCGTGTCTGCCTTGTCTTTTGGGCTTGGGAGTGGGACGTAGTACTCTCCACGGTGTCGTTACTGCTATCAATTATGCCATATAATGTATCTCGGTTTCTAGGTATGAACTTTATGGATGCTGATGATGTTTATCAATAACACGAGCTACGACACAATTTGACAAGCAAATCATTGTGCGGCATGTGTGTACAGACGGAAGTCGCTAAAGTACGAAAGATCAGCTGACCGCCAGTCTTCTGAAACTCGGACCCATCGTATTGATGGGTACGAGGCTGAAATCACCGCATATCCTACCTTTATCATGTTGTCAGCGATAACTTTTTCCCTATGCATAATTCCTGTTATGTGCGGTAGGAATGTAATCCATTTTTACAGCAATACTTCAGTATTTACCCTTACACGAAAATGTTGTTTAATGTGAGAGAAATCTCAGATTAAAAATGGCGGCTAAAACGCAGATCAGTCTTTCAGTCATCCGTGTCAATGACGTAAAAATGTATCCTATTTCATCGGCTATACGATTCTTTACAGCCAATGAGATCGCTTGCGGCGGCTGACTGGCTTTCCATGTTTGCAGCGGAGCGTATCTGATCATCATATGTTTCGGAAACCAGGCCAATGGCTCCGGCCTTATTAGCGTTGGTTTTCGGGTTCAACATTAAGCCGATACACTCCGCTGTAGATATGGGAAACAAGTCACCCGCCGCATGCGAACTCTTCTGCATAGTATGTGAGAGACTCACAATACCTATAGTACGAGCTGAAGCTTCGTCACCTGCTTTTAGCTGCTTCGCAGATCGCCTAAGCTCGTTATAAATCAAGTCGCCCAGGAATGGCCACAGTCCCGTAGCAAAGCCTTCTTGTAGCTTCGAGGCAGAAGAGATGAGGAACAAAGAATGACAAAAATATCGGTAATGTGTACGGACATAAACGAGCAGCAACAGAGAAACTATCTTAGACTGGGCAGCAGAAAGAATGCTACAGTCGAACCTGAATGGCTCAAACATCTTTTGGATCATGGAAATTTGTTCTAGATATTGGTAGTTCGAGTCATTGAGGGTTAATCATGCCGCCAGGTCATTTTCGAGCTTCTAGACAGTAATGGTATGTTGGGTGTACTCATTAAAATTGCCTAAGTAAGTCCTAATGAGTACACACAGCAAGGCAATTTCCTGATAGAATAAGGATTTTTCGTTTTCTTAAGCTTTCGATAGAATTTCGCAGGGACTTAAAAACGAGTTCGAACTAGCCATCATTGTAAACGAGCCATCGGTGTTCGATATATTGAGGTTCGACTGTAGTTGGTATAAACGCTTTGGATCGTGTAATTTCAATAAAATGAATGTCCAGTTGCTTTTTATTGTTACCATGTTTTATAGAAATTCCCGTCCTAAAGGTAAACAATGTAGACCTGATAAGCCGCCGCGATCCACTGCGTCTGACCTGGATCAACACTGTTTGCCAATGTCCTGTTTATGGGATGCTACGTGTAGGCATAAATGGGTTAAAGTAGGTTTATTCGCTTAAAACCTGCCCTTACTTTTGACGCAGCTCCCAATAACAAACATTTACTATGACAAAGCAATATCTACAAGACTGCATGTGCATCCAAAGAAGACATCACGAGAACATACCTATATACTTTTGACCCCCTTAAACCCCACTTTTATATAGTAAAAATGGGGTTGACAGAGGTATACATTATTTTTCTTATTCATGCTCAAAAACATAGATTGTGGGTACTCGTTAGAACCGCCTCGCCGAGGCGGTTCTAACGAGTACACACAATGTATGTTTTGAGCAGAAATATTAAAAATATCAGAATTTTTATCTGAACTTTTTCATTTTTTGGTGGTAAAAATTTCAATATAATTGAAAAGGCATGTTTCGTAATGGTCAGATAAGTTTGCGCATGAGCGTAAGCTGGGCAGTCTTTGCAGGGCAATATGTGGGTGGCCAAGGAGCCTTTAGGCAGACAACGAAGACTGATCAGACTGCGCGGATGCGCGTGCTGAGCTAAATCTTCGTTGGACGGCGTGGAGCACATGCAATCTTGTAGGAAATGCTGTGCCTAGCTCAAATATGTGCTGTGTTCTTGGGATCAGCTCATTTGTTAAACGTCACAGCAAACCACACATGCGCGGATGCGCGTGCTGAGCTAAATCTTCGCTGGACGGCGTGGAGAACATGCAATCTTGCAGGAAATGCTGTGCCCAGCTCACATATGTGCTGTATTCTTGGGATCAGCTCATTTGTTAAACACATATGATCACAAATGCAGAAGGCCGAATGTCGATCTGATTCCAGAATACAATGTATAAGTAAACCACATTAGACCTCGATGGGTCCGACTGCTTGACCACAGACACAGTCAAGCGTCAACCTTCTGGAACAGCTTTCGAAAGTTTCTGTTAAACATTTGAGGGCCGATTTACCGTCATGCACTTAAAGAAGAAAGCTTAGGTAGTTATCAGTTATACAACTGGTTGAACAACCATATACAGTTGAACTTCAATGACTCGAACATCTTCGGTAACAAGCAAATTTATTCTAGATAAGGATAGTTCGAGTCACTGAGGGTCAATCAATAAGCGATGTCAGAAGGTCAAGATGTAATTTAGGGATATGTGTTCGAGCTTATATAAAATATTGGTATGTTGAGTTTACTCATTAGAAAAGCCTCTATGAGTACACACAACTTACATTTTTATTTTAGATAAGACAATTTCCCTAAAATATCCCTGAATATCTGTTTTCTTAAGCTATCGGAAGAATTTCCTAAGGATTCACATCACGTAAACATGCCTTTGTAATTTTGATCCCCTTAAACCCCACTTTTATATAGTAAAACTGGGGTTTGCAGGGATATACACTATTTTTCGTTTTTCTGCTCAAAAACATAGATTATGGGTACTCGTTAGAACCGCCTCGGCGAGGCGGTTCTAACGAGTACCCACAATCTATGTTTTGAACAGAAATATGAAAAATATTAGAATTTTTATCTGAAAATTTTCCTCTTTTTGGTTGTAAAATTTTCATTATATTTGAATAGGCATGTTATCGTAATGCTAAAATATCCCTAAATATCTGTTTTCTTAAGCTGTCGGAAGAACTTCCTTAGGATTTATATCAAGTTCGATTTAGTCACGGTAAGCGGAGCATCGGTGTTCCAATCATTCAAGTTTTACTGTTTTGGTTGAAGTTTGACGCAGCACATTTAATTTGTAATCTTTCGCTTTATAACGACCGACAATCCTTTGTAATTGTTCCGCAATTCTTGTGCGTTGTTTTGAAATAAACCAATTTGAGAACTGAGCATATATTCGATTATGCTGCCCATATCTAGATATTTAAGGCCGTCCTAACCTTTCTAATCAGAACAAGAAACAACGATGAATTCGATATACAGGTATTTTGACAAACAGGCCTCAGAAAACAATATACATGTAGACCCAGATCAGATGCCACAGAACGCGGCGTCTATTCAGGGTCTATGCTGTTTGCCCCTCATCTAGTAGTATTTTGGACTCATCAACAGGTAGTTAAATATATTCATTGTTTGTTCCTCATCGCTTTTCTGTTGGTGTCTTTGGAAGGTTGTACTTCGAGAACATGTATCTTGGATGCGCATCCGCATAATACGTTAAAGGTCTACGCTGTCCGAGTTCAGATATATTGGATATCTTCAATTCACTTAAGTCCCTGAAACTTGTCGATTATATAACTATGAGATTGTTTCTCCCTATTTTAATCTGCCTTCAACTACCTTGTACGAGTTTGCAAAGCTAAGGTCGACCCAGTCCTTGCCTTGTTGTTGTCTTCCCAGCTTATCGTCTACCTGCCCGTCTACGCTCCCTTCAAATGAGTCTTGCAGAATTCTTTGCGATGTCAGAAGAATGTGAGATGTGATTTCTTTTCTGGCGTAGTTTGCGGTAGAATCTTGTTTCCAAGGCCGGGATTGTTTTTCGAATTCTGCAGTCCACGTCCAAAAAAGGGTAAGAGAAAAGTCCAGGGAGTGCAACAAAGACAAACCGCAGCCCTTCCCAGACACCAAGAGGAAGAGGAAACAGACAAAACCAAACAAGCGCAAATCGAACATACGTACAAAAAAGCTCGAAGATTAGCTCTCTCTTCCCCAAGCGAGGTAATCGCAATGCTAAAAGGACTGAAAACCACAAGAACAAAGTAACACAAGGTTAGACATAAAACATGTCTAATAGCGTATAGGAAGGTGGACATATATATGCTAAATTTCGGAAGGAAGCCGGATGTTCTTCTCTTTCAATATTATCTTTACCTTTGTTAGAACCGCAGATTTCTTTTCTCGGAAATATAATCACTGTTGCCATTCGCCTATCTCCATATCTTGTTACAGACTGTGATCATGGTATCGATCGTGGCTTCTACTTCATCTTGAATTAGTCGAGCTAGCATTCTTCTTAAATATGTATCGGGCCGTTATCGGCTCGACAGGATTCCTGTCGGATAGATAATGACAGGATTCTTGTAGGTCCGATAATGGTTTGCTATGGATTTAAATAGAATGCTAGTTGGGGTGGTGGTGGTGGTGGCGGTGGTGGTTGGGCGGGGGGGGGGGGGGGGGGGGGTCTCTTGGTATGTTATCAACTCGAACTATCTTTCCATTCTTCAGTGTCTCACCTAAGTCATGTTACATTGGGCAGTAGTTCTCATCTAAATGAACACTCTAACATCAGCTTTGTGATTGTACAGCTCCGAATAGTACTCAGCCCATGAATTTAAAATTGTTTGTCCTTCAGTGAGGCATGTTATGGTTTATCTTGAATCGCGGTAGACTTCTTGTTTTTATTTATTTATTTTTTTTTTTTTTGTTTTCTTTGTTAGAACTTTCACCATTTTAGCCAGAGCATGACAAACCTACAATACGACTTGTGCGACCAGCGAGGATTCAGATCAGCCTGCACATCCGCACAGTCTGACCAGAGTCTTCGCTGATCGCATGGGCCTTCTGCAGCCTCCATGCTATGTGAAGAGGGATAAACAAGAACCCTTGCTATACTGGGTGGATGTACAGGCTGGCCCGAATCTTTACTGGTCACACAGGACTTATGGTACGTTTTGTCGTGGGCTGGCTTAATTGATTAGTTTCTTTTGTGTTTTACCTGCTTAGGCATCTCTCAATATCTTGACATGGACTTTCTATCCAGTTCGTCTGTGTCTGCTTTCCTATCTTTGGGTTGCTTTGTATTTTTTGCCTCTTCTCGTTCATTTTTCTGACTGTTGCATTTGTTTTTCTTCTATTATGTAACACGACTTGGGTAAGCGAGACAGATTGGAAGTTGGAAAAAAAGCTTTTCGAGGACTGCAACTTTGTCAGAATTATCAAATTTATTTTGTCTATCTTCAGAAAAGAGATCTACTCGAAAAGGAAAGAATGTGCTCCCCTTGGAAGTGAAGTTTTTTCATTTTAGAATAACATTGTTAAAAAGGCATTGTTGTGCAGACAAGCAAACAGGAAGTAACAAATGTTGTCTCTCTTGTAACAGTTGGCGGGAAATCTATCAATGCGAACCAGATCCTCTTAAATCAAGTTTCACTTTGTATAAAAATGGTTTTAGAAAGGAACCTTATTGACCGATGACTTCATTACGAAAACAAGTCTCTTCAAATATACTTTAAGTTTTACCACCACAAAATGAAAATTCTCAGATAAAATTCTGATATTTTTTATCTGTCTGCTCAAAACATAGATTGTGGGTACTCGTTAGAACCGCCTTGGCAAGGCGGTTCTAACGAGAACCCACAATCTATATTTTTGAGCAGAAATAAGAAAATAATGTGTACCCTTGTAAACCCCAGTTTTACTGTATAAAAGTAGGGTTTAAGGGTGTCAACATTATATAGGCAAGTTTTCGTGATGTTCAAGATTACGGAAGAGTCTGGATACTCACAAAGGATCTCCCGTCTGAAGGCCTAAGTTATGCAAATCCATATCTCCACTGTCATCGTCAAAAGTACAGGAACACTGGTCATTCTGTAAACACTCTTTTGACAGTACTGTCGAAGAATAATAAATAATACAGAAGAGAAACACAATGCGTTTCCATTGAAACAAATGACACAATAATTCATCCATTGTTGTAACGCAAATTCACCTTATGTACTTAAAGGTGAAAATATATATATTTTTTATCATTTGTTTAGGGTAAATATCTCGATAGACGTAATCTTATTACCCCTTAAAGCGCTAATCACAACTGCAGTAGAAAACAATTTTACTTTTATTTTTTCTGAGAATAAAGTCTTGACATTTCATGTTATATTCACATGTAACATCCAGACTTATTTTCTCATAAAAATAAATAATGATAAATAAAAAAATCAAAATATTGTCTGCTACAAATTTTGCTTGGCGCTTTAAGGGTTAATGATGTAGTGGTATTCATTTTGTTATCAGATTTACTGATTGATAAATAATACGTTTGTTTAGATCTACGATATCATTGATGGCCTTTAAACCATTGGTTTAAAATATGGTATGTAGGATTTGCTGTTTTGATGAGGACTGGAGGCACTTCGTAGATTTTCATCCATTTTGTGAAAAGGAGGTTCCTTTTGTGACTTCCTGTTTGCTATTTTATACATTACGTCTCCTTTAAAATGGGTCTTCTCTAAACAACAACAACAACAGTAAAAACAAAATTAACAACAACAACAACAACATCAAACAAAAAACAAAGCCCCCCCCCCCCCCCACCCCCCAAAAAAAACCCAAAAAACAAAACAACAAACAATTAACTCTAAAAACTTTAAAAAAGAGAAGAATGTGCTCCCCTTAAATAAAATGCAATTTTACTTTGTACTTTTTTTACTGCTCAGTTTCAAATTACGTGTATAGTGTCAATTTTCTTTTAGTATCGAATAATTTAAAAGTCGAATATCGCCCAAGCAGTCGCAAGGTGGTGTGACCGGTGTTGCAAAAATATATTACTGTTTGTTTAAACATATTTTATTAAACCATTTAAACATGCACACGCAACAATTTACACATCTAATAGGATTAAAACGAACCGATTTGTTTGTTCAGTTCTTCTCCTTCTAACAATGTTTTTGTACAAATAGCGACGAAAACGTGTGTAGGTGATGTATCGAAGTAAATGACTGGTAGATAAGTAACAAGCTACAGAACCGTGTTTTCTAACATTCTTTCGCGGGATTCAAAAGTGATGAGCAGGGCATAAGATAAACGACACAGCTTTCGCCCTTATCCTATTGACTTGGTAAACTGTTTTATGTACATGCAGTGTTGAATAAACATGTTTAAGGTGAGAGAGAGAGAGAGAGAGAGAGAGAGAGAGAGAGAGAGAGAGAGCAGATGAACTGTCTTTAATTCTGTCTGAAGTAGGCAGAAAAAAAAAAAAAAAAAAAAAAAAAAAAAACACTGACAAACAGCAGCAGCAACAACAACAACAACAATAACAAACGTATAACGTTTTCCTCTTCAGTCTGAAGGTCAGGAAAGCTCAATCAGCCATTTCCTTCCCCAGTCTGCAGGGTTCAGAAAATACAATCGACTTTTTCTTCTATAGTCTGAAGGAGTCAGAAAAGTACAACTGCACTATTGGCTTTACCATCTGAAGGAGTCAGAAAAGTACAACTGAATTTTCCGTCTTCAGTCTAAAGGAGTCAGACTAGGACAATCACCTTTAGCCAACAGTCTGAAAGAATCAGAAAAAGAAAAAAAATCGATAAGTTCTTCAGTTTGAAGGACTCAAAGAAATTCAATCGATCTTTTTTATAATTCAGTCTGAAGGTGTAAGAAAAAAAAACAACATTTTTTTTTTCTGATTCAGTCTGAAGGAGTCAGAAAAAGGAAAGCAATAGTTTTCTTATTCAGTCCGCTTCATAATACAGTCGACTCTCGTTATCTCGAATTCCAAGGGACTCACTGAAATACTTCGAGATATCCGTACCTCGAAATATCAGTGTTGAGCGAGTGAGGAAAACAATAAATTGAACAATCACATTTTACAAATGGATATGTAATTTGACTCCTGAAGTTAGAAATATATATATATAAAATAATGAAGAAAAGAGGAGAAATTGCTCCTTAGGAGCAATTTCTCCTCTTTTTTCACATTATTTTGTTACCTCTTGTCATAGTTTCAAGTTAAAACAGGGACCAGATATTCACTTCGAGATAAGCGGTAATTCGAAATAAGCGAGTTCGAGATAACGAGGTTCGACTGTACTTGAAACCAATGAGTGTAATCATATCTATTGTCCTGTAATGATAATTCAACATTGTTATTGCACTACATGTATCAGCAAAAAGATGTGAACTCATCACGAAAACATGCATATATAATTTTGACCCCTTTAAACCCCATGATTATATTGTAAAACTGGAGTTTACAGGAATATAATTATATTATTTTTCGTATTTCTGCTCCAAAAATATAGATTGTGGGTACTCGTAAGAACCGCCTTGTCACGAGTATCCACAATCTATGTTTTTTCAGAAATACGAAAAATATCAGAATATGTTATCTGAATTTTTAATGACAGATTCTATCATTCTTCGTTGCCACGCACGGTTTTAGAGAAAGTGACTTTGACTACTATTCAATTTCGTATTCATCCGCGCACAAAAGTAGACCCAATGTTTCAATGTGTGTATATTAGTACGCCATTGAAGAGCTGTCCATACAAAAGTAGTGCAACTTGTGCTTGATCTATGCGCGAGAGTCGCTGAGAAAACCCACCTTAATATATGTGCGAACAACAAAGGCGCAGATCAGCCTGCGCGTCCGCGCAGGCTGATCAGCGCCTTTGTTGTTCGCTGTAGCTCGTTTTTTTTTTGACGAAGAAGCGTCTCACATACTTAAATGGAGAACAGAATGATACCTGGAATTTATTAGTTTCTCATAGAATCTGTCATTTCAGGGCTATTCAGCCCCTTGATTTATTGTTTGGTGGTACTATCAGTATATTTCAATAGGCAGGTTTTCGTAATGCTGTGTCCTCGTCATGATTTGGTCAATCCCTACAATGTGGCAGTTTCCAGAATTGTTTCTGATGTTTTTGCCAGTGACGCGCCATAAGTAGACTTCCCAAAATCCCGGACACACGCTTCTACCGATATTTCCTTCGTTCAGGCCTTTGGGCATGGTGGGCGTAGCTTGCTTACCAAGTAATGTTTACTATCCGCGGACGCCTGATTACACCCTTTATTCTGGGGTCCATGTCTGTTGGTCTGAGCATTCTGATTCATTCGTTTATGGATTTATGAGTTTGGATTACGGCTGACGTACCATGACCGCAACTACTTAATTATAAATAAATATATATATATATATATATATATATATATATATATATATATATATATATATATTTATATATATATATATATATATATATATATATATATATATATATATATATATATATATATATATATATAGTTTCGGATATAGAAATATAGAAATGGTTTGTTTATGTAGGGCGTGCGTTGTCACCGGAAAAAGGAGACTGACGAGTACCTTACGCCCGTTGAGATCTATATTAGTACGGTCATAGCGGACATGTGAGATAAAAGCGAAGTACTGAAATGGCATAGAAGAAATGCCACTTATTCGTTACAGATATGAGAAAACTATATTCTATCCGCAATTGGGTGTGAATTACCTGGGTTATTTTTTCACCGCAAGAGAAATTTGACACAGCGTCGCTCCCTTCTCTTTTGACAGAATGGCATATTTCTGTTGGTAGATTATTTAATTCTTTGAGGGTTAAAGAAAAAATATAATCTACACTGTCCCTCCTTAGTGTTTTAAGTGGATTCGCCTACTTTTTTGAATTAGGACATAACCATTGTAATAGGTGGGGATGTCATTCAAAAACTAAACACCAGAATGGCCTACAGACTAGACCCTGATAAAACGGCTCATTACGTGCCGTCTCATCTGGATCTACCCTGCTAGCAAAGCTTTATGGTTTGATCTACAGGATTTATATTGGATGGAGCTGACATAACCGTATCTACTGTACTGTTTGAAAAACGTTGGAGGTTCGCAGTTTAAATGTTGGGAGATTTTACACAAGTATGGACAATAGCGAGAAAAGGCCCTTTTAGTGTAAATTACGTTTTGTAAAGGACTTATAATACAGGATTGCAAACAGACATTTACAAAAGATGTCTCCCTTGTGAAAACTGGTGGACAATTTACCAAGGGTATGCAGTACCCAGTGTCGTGGTCAGAGTGGAATCACTTTAAATACGAGGGATGTTCGAAATGAATTGCTTATTGTCCTCTAGCTCGATATCCACGTGGGGCACGATAAAAACCAATACATACCTGTATTGGGTTATTCAATATCTACACAATGGTATATAAATGTACATGTTAGACTAAGTGTAAGACATAAAATTTGCCATTTGAATACAAGCAGTCATTGACCACTGCAGTAAAAATGGTTGGTAGAAGCGTCGACAAAAAAGATGAAATACGGGCTTACATCAAAGCTCGCTCAAAACTTGGTTGTTCTTTGAAGAAGCTGATGACTGAAATTTCTACTGCTTTTGGACCTTCTTGTGTGTCTTATGACACAGTTCGGCGGTGGAAAAAGAAATTTGAGTTTGGTGTAGAGTCCATCAAAAGTGCACCGAAATCAGGTAGGCCAAAATCTGCATCTCTTAAAGAAATTGTTTCCAAAATAAAGGAAATCATTGAAGGAGATGCCAGATTTACAGTTCGTGATATTGCACGAAAGGTAGGCATATCACTTTCAACGGTTCACCTTATTTTGAAGAAGCATTTGAAAGTAAAAAAGATTTCTGCTAGATGGGTGCCACATCTGTTGACTGACGAGGAAAAGAGGCAGCGGGCGAAAGTGGCCAAAAAGCTGCTTCAAATGTTTCCAAAATATGACAAAAAGCAGTTTGCCAATGTCGTCACAGGTGATGAAACCTGGGTCCATTATTTTGAGCCCGTCAGAAAGGTTAGCAATAAGATCTGGGCCACTAAACACAGCAAACACCCAATAATTGCCAAACGTTCTTTGAGTACAAAGAAGGTTTTGTATGCAATCTTCTTCTCTGGTGAAGAAGTCGCAATAAAAGTGCCAGTGAAAAAGGGCAAAAGCATCACCGAATATACTACAAAGACGTAGTACTGAAGAAACTGAAAAAAGTATTATCAGAAACGACGCCCTGCCACTGGTTTTAAACATGTCCGTCTTCTACGTGACAATGCCCCAGCTCATACCTCCGCAATAGTTACGGCGTTTTTGAAGAAAGAAAAAGTAACTGTTTTGCCTCAACCCCCCCCCCCCCCCCCCCCCCGTATTCCCCAGACCTTGCCCTATGAGATTTCTTTTTGTTTCCGAAATTGAAAGCATTCCTTGCTGGGCGGAAATACCAGGCCCGACAGGCACTTGGATCTGCCATTCATCAGTACCTTATTACTGTGCCCAAATCAGCGTACCGTGACGCCTTCAAGAAGTGGATACATCGGCTGAAACTTTGCATTTCTAGCCACGGGGAGTAATTCGAGGGCATGAAATGAGTACTTTTGGGCTAACTTGAAATTTGAAGTCTCCAGATAGAAATAAGCAATTCATTTCGAACATCCCTCGTACACCCAGGAAAATTTATAGAAAACGATCTCACTAATATCGCATCCAAAAAAGGGGCTGCTTTTAAACTAAAGAATTTGCTCCCAAAGGCAGCAAATTCTTTTTTTCAAGAGCAGCTCCTACGATCGTATGTTAAGGAAGACAAACAGCAGTTAAATATTATACGCATGTGTGTATTGAGCGCTACGAAAACGGTCCAGTTACGACAATATGCTACATGTACCTGTGTAAGCATATTGTGGTTTCAGCCGGATATAAATATTTGGGTTTTTCCACATCGGATCACTGGTATTTACTTAGCCATATTCTGGTGACAACATGACATTAATCATGTGTCAGCTGTAATGAAAGCCGCTTCAAAGTACAGATGCTATATTTATATGCAACATGGATAAACTGGATATTAGACTTGAGACAATTCTTATAGTTCAGGCAGATCAATTGGTCCGATATAGATTTAAATAGAACGGTTGCTGAGTCTTTTGCTTTCAGTTCAATCGATAAAAGTTTAAGAACATTAAAAACCGTGTATAATTTTCATTAAAGTGTCAGTTCTCGGTATGGGCTCCGTACCATCAAAACTTAATCTTGATTTCCGCAGAACAGATAATGAAGAAAACTTCTCCTTCTTGATTCATAAAATAATCCAAAGACAGGCAAATCACAAGCCCTTTAAAACAAAATGCATTATAGCATATCATAAATTTTACAACAACGTCATACACAAGCGTATGCTTAAATTGTTTGTGAAAGATACATATTGGTTTGACAGAGATTGGGGAGAAATAGTCGGTAGCTACGCTGAAGGAACATGCGTTAATAGTTCGGATATTGACTTTATGCGGATACAGCCCGATGGCCCTGAAATATATGCCTGTCCAGGAGATATTCCTTCATCAAAAAAGCGTGCATTAGTTGTTTACACAGAAGATGATCGCATTCCTCCTGGATATTGTTGGCTACGTGTATATGACACAACGCGGAGAGTTATCGCAGGGTTTACAAATGGTCTTGAATGGAGCTTTTACAAAGGTTATAAACAAATTCCTGAAAAATGTCTGGCTAAGGCTGTTGATGGCCATACACACTACCCTTATAAATCTGAATTGGACAAAAAAGTATGTTTTGCAGCATCGTATATACAACACACGGACGGACACGTTTATTATTCCCGGGCTGTAATATCAGACTATATGTGTAAGCGAGGTCTAACAAGTGTAAAGGCGTTTAACCTTGTTTTACCTAAATGGTCATCACATGGTCCAGCTTTCAAACAAGCATATTTCGGAATATTTAATGTTGACGTTGTGTTTTGCAGTCGGTGTTATTCATCTTGGCCTGTGTGTGCCAAGGAATGGGAAACCAGACAACGATATCAACAATGGCCAAGAAAGGAACTAATTCATGATATAGTTAACTCGGGATTTGAAGTCGTACCGATGCCTTCAAAAATAACACTCGCTCCTGATGCAGACTTTGAATGGAGATTATCCTTCCGGTCAGCTGAAACGAAACTTGTGCGTTCATTCAACATGTGCCAACGTGATTGTTTTATTGCTTTGAAAATACTAGCAAAAGAATATGTAGGACCAAGATTTCCCGATGAAGATTTTCTTTCTTCCTACATAATCAAGACACTAATGTTTTGGAGCATTGAAGAGTTGGATGATTCCTTGTGGAAACAAGAAGATATGCTACATTGTCTTCATCTTTGTTTGAACGTGTTGAGGGAATGGATTGAGAATGGTTTCTGTCCAAATTACTTCATCCCGACATATAATTTATTCAGGACAAAGCTGGAAAGAATGTTTCGGTTTGGGTTTCGAGAATGGTTCATGGCAAACGTAAATGACTGGAGAGTACTTTTACGATGTAAAAGTTTTAAAGACCTTAATAATAAATGCAACACAGTTACTTGTAAAATATCATTAGTATAACACACATGCACGCACGCACGCACGCACACACACATACACACACACGCACCTGGCCGCATATCAGCGAAGTGTCTTGAAATTTTTGGGAGAAATATTTGTTTTGGAGAAGTCTGTTGATGTAAAATGTGCGTAAACCAGGTTAAATTCAGTATTATGATCAAGGGTTATATTCATTGAAGTGTATATTTATTTCCTGTTTTGCTAATTTCTTTAGTGAATATCGTCATTAAAACATATAACATTAAAATTACAAATATTCAAGTAACATAACGTGATAAAAGCGCCATTGGTTCTTTCCACAAGCAATATATTTAATAACGTCAACGTCAAATTAACACAGGAAAACACAGTTTGAAATTTCTATGATGCAACCTGTTGCTGTAAAAGAAAGTTAAAATACTTTTTATTACCCGTACAATCTATGATAGATTGAACACGTCTGTGATATGTATGCTTACTATCGGAAAAAGGTTGCAGCCTTTAATTGTTCTACTGATTCTTGGTCATCAATAAAGGTAAGGAATTTACTTTAAATGTTTGGATACAACATTCATACCTATAAATGGGGCACAGACAATTTTAGCCAGGTCTTATTGCCTGAAGGGGTATCCGCTTTCGCCCATTTGTTTGAAGTTTGAGGAGTTAATCGCAGACACACAAGCCGAAAGGGGCAATACAAAACCTAGAAACTGATTCAAAACTGAATTGTTTTATTTTTTTGCTTAAAGTATAAATCGCTTAAACAAAAAATCATAAATATTAAGTAATGTCACAAAGAACTTATCGGCCTTCAATACACCGTGCAGGGTCTTCAATATTCAAGCTGTCCTGACAATGTCAATGTTTGTTCTGTGCCGGCCCATTTTTCAAACTGCCGAATATGCGGGCCCTTTCTTCGAGAGGAACGCTCCTTCCATGCGTTTCGCATATTACAACGGAAAAGCCTGCTGGCGACATGACATGATCAGCACGTGGAAGAGGCGAATGGACCATGACAGTGCACGATATTGTGCAGATTTGTGCACTGAGTGCTGCAGGTGATTGCTTGTACAGTGACCTTATGTGCTAACACAAGTGCGAAAGTGCAGTTTTTGAGAAGGTACCCTTTTAGTCTCTCAGACCTTGCTGAGGTTCAGTAGCTGCTCACAATAAAATCATATGCCTTTTCTTTAGATAAGAAAACAGTAACGAAGCATATAAACCTAAATTCCTTACTTTCGTTGATTTTTAAGTATTCAGTAAAACGATTAAAAATGCAGTTCTACTTTTGTCCGATAATATAAATAATCTATCTTTAAGGTAAAACGAATTACAACTTGGCATTTTTTTCGCGTATGGGTTTTATATGGTGCCAGTAAAATCGACTGAATCCCCATTCAAAAGATGATTTTATTGCATTTCATTCTTTACAGGGACTTAGGACTATTTTTGTGTTATGTACTGTATGTTGTCCTCTTGTGTTTAGTGAGTCCTGTTTGGCATTGTGAGCACCTTACCTATTAGGTGAAAAGGGACTGGTAACTTTGCTTTTTTTTTAGTTTATAACGTGCGTGATGTCCCTTGAAGATTGTTTACTCTTCTTCTTGTTGATGTATTAGATCGTAAGTAGCTATCATGGTGTAAGGAGTATTTGAAAAAATCCGTCCCGATGATCACAGTCAGTGATCGCGAGGGATTGATTTTTCTGTCTATCCTTCACACCAATTACTGATTGCACATCTTTCCTTTCTGAATGTAGATTTTTAATAATGCAGTCACTTCGATTGTTGACGTCCTCCATATTGCGATAACATTATTGTGGTGTTTAATGACGTCACTACGTTCAGCGACGTAATCCTTGACGATGGATTATGTGACGTCCATTAAAACCAGTGCATATCAGACACGTGAGAATTCTCGATTTTTATCTTACCCTGGGTAGTATAAGACTTTCTATCCCAGGGTTATATCCAGGATTTTTCCTCATTTGGTGTGCAAGAAAGGCTATCCCTGGACATCCTCTTTACTGCAATAAAACTTCAATGATTTGAACACCGATGACTCGTTTACCGCGGCTGATTCGAACTTGTTTTGGAGTCTCTAGGAAATTAATTTAATAACACACACATACACACACACACACACACACACACACACACACACACAATATATATATATATATATATATATATATATATATATATATATATATATATATATATATGAAATACCACTGGGCTGAGTGAAGTTCGAACCCAATACTTGCATCAGTAATGATCCTGGGCCAGAATTCATTGTTGAAATTTGTTTAAATCTTAAATTATATATATATAAATTGGGAGAAGATGCATAACATCTAACGAAAAATCGTTTTGGTAGCACTGGATCCAGAAAGGATGCGAAAATGATAGGCGTTAAACTATATGTTAAGAATTAATCATTAACAGTGCAAATGATTTGTTTATCTGAGGCCTTTCGGCTTTCGCCTTCTTCAGATAAAATAACAAGAGTCTTTGGTCTTCTGTAGGCCATGGTCGGTCTTTCTGTAAAGATCTCGTAAAGATGGTCGGTCTTTCTGTAAAGGGAACTCAATGATGGGCCAGTGTTTGTTGACTATATCCCTCACTTTTGGCAAGTCAACACGTCAACATGAGGGGAGAACGCTCGACTCGGATTTAGGCCTACAAGAAAACAGGAATTTTCGCTTGCCATTGAGAGAGAGAGAGCACGGCAACAAAAGAGAGAAGACCTACTTTCTTGAAGGCCTACATATATATATATATATATATATATATATATAAGACATTTAAGACATATATATATATATATATATATATATATATATATATATATATATATATATATATATATATATATATATATATATATATTGTGTGTGTGCGTGTGTGTGTGTGTGCAGTGCTATTAAATTGATCTCCTAGAGACTATTAGAAAACAGGAATTTTCACTTGCCATTGAGAGAGCACGGCAACAAAAGAGAGAAGACCTACATTCTTATAGGCCTAAATCCGAGTCGAGCGTTCTCCTCTTCGTGTTGACGTATAACCCAGACTTGCCAAAAGTGAGGGATATAGTCAACCAAAACTGGCCCATTATTGAGTCCTGTAGCACTGTGAGCGAGATCTTCACAGAAAGACCAACTATGGCCTACAGAAGACCAAAGAGTCTGCGGGATCTTATTGTATGTACCAAGCTAGAACCAGACATGCGAGATGATGAACCACTTGGGGAGACACGACCGTGCGGCAAAGCAAGATGCAAATCCTGCAAAATGAAAACCCCCATGCAGATTGCGAAGTCAGCGTCTGGGGCAACAATCAAGCTTAGGTGCAACACTAGTTGTAAGACGACAATGTTGTCTACCTTATAACATGCACCAATTGTGGAAAACAATATGTAGGTGAAACCGGTGATCATGTTAACCAACGGATGGACGGCCACCGAGATGATTGGAAACACAAGCGGTTCGAGAGATCTCCTGTCGCAGAACACTTCTGTTCACCAGAACATGATTTCCTCAACCACGCCACGTTTTGATGCTTAGATCATAACCCGGAGAGGACAGATCGAACCAGGAAAGCAAGGGAGAGCTATTGGGTCCGACGTCTGAACACTCTGCGGCCATATGGGATCAACAAGGGCGACCAGTAGAGGGAATCATCGTTCCTAAGTCAGGGCAAGCGACAGCTTATGTGGAACGTTTTTGTTCATGTGATTCTACGTACGCTCGTAAGTTTGACCCATTTGCCTTACGTATTGGTGAGAAACACTCAGTTTAGTGTATATCCCTTTCGGTGTAAGGTTTATATGCGTTGTATGTATTGCGTATATGGGCACAGTGGTATTGCTAGTAGATAAGCTTTATACATTTTACACGTTGTGTTGACAGTAAAGATTAGCTTTATACTTTTTGCACGCTGTGTTTAGGCATATTGTTTACATTTCTCATATATCTAAACACGATCAGTTATTAAGTCACAGCGGGCCAGATAACATGGCCCGAAAAGGGCATCATATGTTTTTCAACTTATGCAACTTTTAATTGTAAATTGTACATTTTTATGTCATTTTTTTTTACATAGAAAATATATAGGGGTACTTGAGGAACATATTTTATCATGTACTTATATGTTGATTGAGAGTTCTCATTAGAAGCACCTTATCAAAACCTTGATAGCTGTGACATGATAGAGAATTTGCAGAGATTATCTCTACACAATTGTCGCTTGAGATATGTCTCAAAGTTTAAAAACAAGATTAGACTGCTCTCTGATCAGTGCATACATTTTTTGGTATTCTGTTGAATATTTTGAGTACGTTACTAAGCGTGTTTACTCTAGGATATACACAGCACATGTTCAAAATTTTGCTCCCCCAACAAAATATGTTTGTGCGGGTGCTCACTGTTTATCCACTTTCTTCGTCCATCGGGACGCCCTACTTTCCGTTCGTCCGGTCGCTCGCCTGTCCATTACATTTAGGTTTCTGCGCGTGGGTGGGGGGTGGGTGGGGGATAACTAATAGGTGCTGATACATTTCTTGTTTTAAGTTTTTCGCCATGCACAATAGCCATAGATAAGAACTCACCAGAACATTGTTATAAAACAGTATCTGAAAATAATTTTAAATAATCCAAAGCCCGGTTCAATTCCAAATAAATCAATTAAACAAAATATGGAATGATTTCTTTTCATCTGATTTCATGTGTATTTTATGACGATATCAAATGTGATATTGCAAGACACATATTTACCAAACTGAATAAATAAACTTAGCATGCTTGGAAAAAAAATCAGCAGACGACTTTTCAAATATAATTTTCCAAATCTAACCAGAAAAGAAGGAGATGATTTAGGAGGAGACGATTTGCATGAAATGCATGCAAATCGTCTCCTAAAATGCATACAATTCGTCTCCTAGGAAGTGATTTGCATGAAACTTTTCTAAGAAAAGCATGGAAAATATCATCAATTTGTTGTCTGTGAGTTTGCCAACAGCGTGCTAAGTTGTTTTTGAAATTTTCTTAAACATATGGCAGTCGAAATATACACTATTCAATTTTATTACAATCTTAAATATACACGGTGTTATACTAAAGGCCTTGGTAAGGGATCAGGTCAGTAGGTATCATGCATGAGATTGAAACATCTTGTAAAAGGGCTTATCAAATTCGATAAATATGCCCAAACATAATTTAGTACCGAACCTGCTGAACTTAAATATTGGCAGGCAAACATTAACATTTATAAATGTCATTTAATAATATGAATTTTAATTATCCATTTTCTAACATTTGTATTTATATAACAAGTCTGAATTAGGTATGTATGCAAACAAAAAATGCCAAGATCAGCATGCGCGTTTGCCAAAGAAGAAACTTTATAGCTTCCCTTGGCAACATATCGCATATCCAAGACACTGATTATACAGCGCTCATGTTGGAGCTCATTAACTAGAACTATAAGAATTTACACAGAGTTCTGCTGTCTCATTTAGTTTAATATGGTCAACATCAAGCAAAAAGACGTCTTTGGGGCACATTATGTGTATGCATAGGCCTGGGCTGAGATTAGCCTGCAGATTCGCACAGTCTGATTAGGATTTTGAAGTGCGGATATATGGGCCGTGTCATGCGAAAACGTGTCTTCCGGCATATACGGACAGCGAAGCCCATTACGAAAACACGCCTATTCAAGTATTTAGAAATTTTTTTCTCCAAAAACTGAAAATTTTCAGATAAAAAACTCAGATATTTTTCATATTTCTGCTCAAAACATTGATTGTGGGTAATCGTTAGAACCGCCTCGCCGAGGCGTCTCTAACGAGTACCCACAATCTATGTTTTGAGCAGAAATAAGAAAAATAATGTATACCCCTGTAAACCCCAGTTTTACAATATAAAATTGGGGTTTAAGGATGTCAAAATTATATAGGTATGTTTTCGTGATAACAGATCAGGATCTTCGCTCTCCGCTAACAGAATCAACGTCTCGATACTTAAGATTGATACGATACTGACTAAACAGCTAAAACGTGCAGATCCTGATCGGATGCAGTGTTGTCTGGCGTCTGACCTCGATTTATGCTAATTGCTCAGAAAAAAATACCGAGTATATAGGGTAAATATGATATACAGCCCACTCTCGTTATCTCGACTTCGCGTATCTCGAACAACCGCTTATCTCGAAGTGAAAATCTGCTCCCTGATTTTACATAGAAATCTAACAACTGGTAACATAATATTTTCCACAATATTTTCAAAAGACCTCTAACTTCTCCAAGTCAAAGTCATTTGTTAAATGCGGTTGTTCGATATTTTTTTCACCTTAATTATGCTAATCTGATATGTCGAGTTACAGATATCTCAAAGTTTTTAAGAAAATTCATTGGACTTCGATATAACGAGAGTCGACTGTATAGGTAAAATAATTTTTTCGAATAAGACTAGCTCCATTGGGTATGCGTGTTCGTTCGCGAATTGTCAGTCATATCATGTTCACACTGTCATCATTGTTAATACTTAGCGTGGTTGGGACGACATTTTGAAATATGTTCTGTATTTTTTTTAATTTTTTTTTTTTAATTTTGGAGACAATTTGCATAAAATGTCAAAGCCTCTTGTAATAGCCTATTTTCTTAGGAGATAATTTGCAGGAAATGTCAAAGCATTGTCTTCTTATGAAACAATTTGCATGACATGTCAACACCTATTGTGAAAACCTGTTTATTTTGGAGACAATTTGTACGAAATGTCAAAGCCGATTTTCTGGAAAACTAAGAAAAAACTATTTCAAAGTGTTGTCTGCTGAATCCGTCCACAGAGCGATAAAGTTTAAAGATTGTGTATAGTAGAGACTTATCAAAATGTGTAATAGTATCATTTTCAATTTGTAATACTACGGTACTTATTCATATCGTATTGCCACTGTGTTGTGAATGGCAGATAATGCACCAAAAATATAAGATGTCATTTTTGTGATACAATCCTTGTTGAAATGCTTCAGTGACACTACAGTTTTTGCTGAATAAGAATGCAGTTACGGATCGTTTTCTTTCTTTTTTTAATCTGTCGGCAAATTTGATTCTTTTTTGTTTGTACGTGTATGACTCATTTCTGGAATGTAGACTGGACATACTGTAAACAATACCAAAAAAAAAACGTATCATCATAATGATATATATTCACTCATCTCAGTGACATTGTATCGTACGAGCCGGGACACAGCATTCCGTGCAAGATTTCATGTACGCCAAGTGACAACTCAGGTCAGCCTGCGCATATGTTGGTAGCAAAGGATCCAAGCATCTGTAAGCAGATAGTTAACTCTGAAGCAAACATTTGTGCATCACTTTATGCATCACTGCATGTAAAAAAATCCCATAGATTTTACGGTAAATACTGGCAACTGGCTGCCAGCGATTTACCGTAATTTATTTCCTCGTAGGATGGGTAAGGATCTGTAAGCGTAAGATAGCTCACATCCCTATTATGTCCTATACGTTACCTATCTTGCCCTACACCGTACCATGCGTAATTATTACTGTAAATAATCTAGAGGCGCCCGTAAAATTTACGGCATATGTACTGGCAGCCAGTGGCAAGCATTTACCGTAAAATCTACGGGATCTTTTAACAGTGTGAAGTATTGTGCCTTGAGTTTTAGTGCGTTTTGTTCATAGCTGAAATATGCAAATAAAAGTGGTATTTGTCTTTCCGAAATGCATTCATATTACGTATGTAAGTAGGCTTCATTATTAAAACCCTGCAATGTGTAGCTATAATGGCCAAAAACAGACCCTTAAAAGACATGCGAACATTCAAGAACATGTCGCCTTGGGAAAGTTGTATAGTCTGATCAGGGCCTTTGGTGATCCCCGACATATTATACAGTCATTTCATGGCTGTCTTGGGAATAGTTGGAAGTATCTATTTAACATTCTTTGTAAATCTATAGCGGGCCGTTATCGGCCCGTTAGGGTGGCCGACGGGCCGATAACGGCCCGCTGTAGATTTATAAAGAATGCAAGTTGGGTAATACCCCAAAGTGCCGTGGACGGCCCCTTGTACTATTGCTGTTGCCGAGGGGCAACCGTTTTGATTCCGCAAAACAGGCACGAAAAACCTTTTGCTACTCGATCAATGCTAAAAATCCGATCGTTGTCATCATTAAGTCGAAGCTTAATTAGCGTGCAACGTCGATACACGTACGTCATTGACTCCATTACCTTGACGTTTAATGTCTTTAACTAGACAACTAGACAAAAAAAAAAAAAAAAAAAAAAAAAAAAAATCGTTGGCAATCATTTTTTAACCGGTGAAGTCAAGATCTTTGTATGGTCAAATCTACTGAACGGTCAACAACGTCATATGTGTGACGTGAATCCCACGCGCGCCACTTATGTAACAATTACGCTAGGTAGTAAAAACATTACATTAGATTAAATAAATAGTAAAATAAATGTGCTCGTATAGAGAATAGTCAATAATGTTTGATTGTTTGGAAATAAAATTTTTTCGTATCTTGTTGTCTCCGAATATTTAGGGTGAATACTGAATTCAGTTTGGAGCTAAATAAGATCAGATGTGTGTTCAACAACGCGAGCACTTGGCGAGCGACCATTTCCTCTCTTTCTGATTGCGAGCGTCTACCAGAGCGCTTGCGATTGCTCGCGAAACCGGCTGAGAGGTGTTGCATTGGCTTTCCAATATGGCGATATACATGTACCTGGGCTATGTTCAAAGGTTCAAATTACTCTAGAGTGGTTTTGCTCTGGGTCTCTGCTCCTGTTGGCACTCTTCATCAGGTACAGGAATCGAGTACAGTAAAACCTGTGTAAGAGAGCCACCAAGACTGACTTTAAATAGTGGTTGATGTGGAAAAAGTTGTCTATCTTATAAAGGTACATGTCATGTAATTTTGCTAGCAAAATTACATGACATGTACTTTTATAAGATGACTACCTTTCCACATCAACCACTACGGTCTATTTCAAAAGTGGCTGTCTTACACAGGTTTTACTGTATAGAATATTCACTATCATTTTGTGCTTCTGAATGCACCTCTGATTGGCTAGTTACAGGGCACAGGCATTTTCTTTTATTTCCTTTGAAATGTTTTTGATTGTACACCGTATAAAAAAGTCCGTAGATACCTGGAAAACAGCTGCCAGCATTTGTACCGTTATTCTTAACGGACGCCCGTAGACTATGTTAAGAATCGTTTCGCAGTGATTGACAGGTTGGGACAAAAGAATGGTAAGTAGGCCAGGGTAAGGTTATGGGCTACAAAATGTACCATATCGTATTGTAAGGCTACCCACGCTTGTGCTGTCCCATTAGATAATTCCTGCAAAAGTTATACATGTAAGTTAAAATAACGGGTACTCTCAGTTGATTGCCATTTATTTTTCCGTAAAATCTACGAATAATTTTGACAGTGTAGCATTTAACTTAACAATGAAGGGTGTGAAAGATGTATTTTACGCTCAAAATAATCAATGGAAATTATAAAGTAGATAAATGGCAAAGCATTGACGGAGTACAAACTGTATGTAGTTCAGCGTTGAACACAATTTTCATCCATTCAAGCGTTCGATTGAGCTTTGTTGAACACATCTCAAGTTTCAATGAACAGTAAACCCTCTTTATACCGGCACTCGATACAACGACAAAATTCATTTTAATGACAAACTGACTGACACGAACCCCTTAATGAATCAGAAATTAGGCAAAAATATTATATTTATTATTTCAAGTAACATAGGTTTTGAATAGTTGTATCTCCTCAGAGGCGATTCTAACAAATATCCAAACTATAAGGCCGGTGGGGAAATAAGAAAAACGAACCCTTTCTTACATATCATTCTGCTGCGTTTAAGGATTCTTTATAACAGCAAACTCATTTTAACGACATCTTTGGAAACAAACGCTTTCGTCGTAATGAGACACACTGTATCAAATTTTCATCTAGGAGCTTGCCATCCGATATATAAAAACAATGTCATGAGGTCAAAACTGGTACCATATGAAATATCAGCTTAGCGCAACGTGAGAAAAGGAACCTGCTGACATATGCGCCTAACGAAGACTCAAATCAGCCTGAGCACCCGCGCAGTCTCATGAGTCTTCGTTGTCGGCATTAAGAAACTTTGCCACCTTGGTTATCCAAAGCACGCCTATGGATTAGTGAAAACTCAGATCAGACAGCGCAAATACACAGGCTGATCTGAACCGTCACTGGGCGCACTCCGAAGGTATTTTTTCAGACGTTGAGGCTCATTTTATGATATCAAAACTGAATCTGGTGTCATATGACATATCATTTATTATTAAGTAACTTAGCAAAAAATCAACCGAGGCACGGGAGTATTGTGTACAAACGTAACTTAATAAATATATATACTCGTATTTACCCTAAATATTCAGACGGATAGGTATTTGCAAACAGTGTAAACCCTAGTCGCAGTGGTCCTAAAAACGACGGGATTGGTCATGGTCTACACTGCAGTCGAAATTCATTGGCTCGAATATTTTTGAAAATGGATAGTTTGAGTCACCGAGTGTTAAACATAGCGCCAGGTCAGGAAGTACAATGTAAATTTTGGGATGTCTTTTCCATCTTCTACAAAATAATGGTATGTTGAGTGTACTCATGGATGCGGTTCTAACGAGCACCAAAAATACATAGATTGTAAATACTCGTTAGAATCTATGTTTCGACCAGGAAGAAGAAAAATATCATAGACTATCACATGATAAACCATGTTCTTAGAGCATTGAAATTGGCATTGTATTGCATAGATACTCGTGTGTTACCCAATTAGTATTAACAGGCAAACTTCTATAGGGGTGAAACTACAAAAATGTTAAAATGATCAGTTTACATCAAACAAATTACATGCATGAGCGAAAAGCAGAAAGTACGGTCTAACAACAGATAGCGCAGACCAAGATCAGACTGCTGTCTGATCAGGACAAACAATATTTGTCATCCCGTTGGAAGATTTTGAACATAATACTAATCGTCTTTAAAGTAAAGGATGATTATAGCACATGTTCAAAATGTCCCCATTTTTTTTTTTTTTTTTTTTTTTTTTTTTTTTGTCATGTGCGGAAACCTAGATACATGTAAGAAATCGCCAGGACATCGTTATTACAAACTATTTTTTTTTTTTAAATCGTTTTCCATAATCCAAGCCCCGGTTCAATCCCCAAATAATCAGTTCAACAAAATATGGGATGATTTCTTTTGTTCTGATTTCATGTGAATTTTCATCATAATATCAGATGCGAAATTGCAAGACAAATATTTATCAATCAATAAACTTAGCATGCTAGTTGAAAAGTTCTGTAGACAACATTTTCAAACATAAACCAAGATTCAGCCTGATGGGATGTAAACTGTAGGAGGAGTTAGCTGGAAACAAAAAAGTTTATGGCTTCAGACTCCGTAACCTAATACGCCCTGTTTGAAAAACGAGTATAATAAAAACAGTAGTGAGCTTAAAGATGTTCAGATGCATCCCCTAATTTCAGAATATTTCAAATTACGGTAAGCAAATTGGTCAGATTGTAAGGTCAGCCGCTTAGCATGCAGACTGTTGTATGTTGCCAATGTCATACCGTTTTCGTTTATAACATCTGATAATTTTATTAAATTGATCAGAAAATTTAGGCTTACTTACTTTTATTCTAAAGGACGGTTGCACTTTTGCCGTTTTTGTGCCCACGATGGATTAGGATGAAATTCATGTATAAGGTAGATTGAACTTTGCCAGTTCATATGAGCACAATTTGAATTTAACGACGATATACAGAGTCAAGTGACTTCCGGTTTTATTGCAATTTATATATAGAGGTCTGTCGACCTGAGTTGACATATAAGATAAAAAAATAATGACTATACATACTTCCGGCATGATTAAAGCATGCTCATTTTGCGATCCATCTTTCTTTATCATGCGACAAAACTAAATGATTTTCTATAAGAAAACTTTAACTATGTGTTAAAATATAGATGAAGTTACATAATGCGAAATTATGTTTTATTACGCTTTTTGTTTATGGTTCCGAGTACGCCAATACAAATACTGACATGTCGCATATTTAAAATGCCCATGTACACCATCACGCATTTGGAAGGTATGGATGCTTGTAGTTGTAACTATCTAAGAATACATACAAAGATACTGATTTATATTTGACCTTGACTTTTCAATCAAATGAAGTATCTTTTTGGAGATAATCTACCATAAGAATACCATCAGCATCCAAAAACCCGAGGCCATAAACTTCCCATTTGTCGAACCAGACTGTCTTCTTTGGCGGGATGAGTCAGGGTGATTCCATTGTTTAGACTGTTATTTGGATTCTGCTATGAAATGTTGGACCCACGTTTCATCCATTTTCACACACCTCAACAGAAACTTTTAAGGATCTGTCTCAGAAAGGTTCAGATTAGCAAGCGACATATTCTGTCTTGTGTGCCTCTGATTAACTGTCAGAAATCCGGGTACCCAAAAGGCTGAGATTTTTCTCATATTCAGAGCTTCTGTAAGATTGGAATGCACTATTTCCTGAGAAATCCCTACAGCACTAGTTGTGCATCTCTCTGAAACTCGTCTGTCACCCATAACCGTATCATGTACTTTTGAGTTAGTGACTATTTCGGGAGTTGCCACAGTAAGAGGCCCTTTAAAATGGGTGGGGTTGGGGGGTCAACCTCTAGGCTCTCCTTGCCGTGCTTAAATTCTGCTACGTATGTTTATGGTAGCATATAAAGTGACATTCTTTCTCAGTGTTGCTACACAGCATGAATAGCCATAGCTGCTAGTCCCTTTTTATGCAAATACTTATTACTGTCCATACAGCAATTTTGTCTATTTTGCAAAATTCGTGTCCCGTTTACCGCATCGAGTTACCATTATGACATATGCTGACCAAATAACACAGGCTGATGGTTACATAACTGTAACAAGGCAGCGCAGGTGATACAAATCCCCCCGCACAAGACTACTTGGTGTTGGGTCTGAAAGTTAAACTTGCTCGAGATATGATCATACCCACAAATGTGTGAAGAGTTATCAAGATTCATTGATAGGGGCTATAGTGATGACATTTTTTTTTTTTTTTTTTTTTCTGTTTTGTTGTTTTTGTTGTTGTTGCTGTTGTTGTTGTTGTGTGTGTGTGTGCGTTAAAAAAATAGTCACAATTGCCTTGACTTTGTGCCCACCAAGCTGAAAGTTGAATTTCCTCGAGACATTTGCTCGAAACTCAACAACTGTGTGAAGATATATCAAATGCATTGAAAATGCAGGGGCTAGAAAAATGACTTTTTTTTCTCTAAATATAGCCACAGTTACCTTGACCTTGAGCCCAACATCTTGAAATGTTGAATTTGCTTGAGATATTACATACCCAACATTTATATGAAGTTTTATTAAAATAAATAGATAAAAGTAGGCACCAGAGCGATGGCAAAGTTTAAAAAAAAAAAAAAAAAAAAAAAGCCACAACGACCTTGACCTTGATCCTAGCACCCTGGATATTACTCTCTTGCACAGAGATTTGCTAACTCAATTCTTTCGTGGACACGGAGTGGAAAGTTTAAGCGCTGATAATTGAGCGTACCTGGATATGAAGTTTTATTAAAATAAATAGATAAAAGTAGGCACCAGAGCGATGGCAAAGTTTAAAGCCACAACGACCTTGACCTTGATCCTAGAACCCTGGAAGTCGAATTTGCTCAAGATATTATACCAATCATTTGAATGAAGTAATATTGAAATCCATCAATAAATGTTTCTCAAAATTTATATGAATTTAATAAAAATCCATAGATAGAGCGATGACAAAGTTTTCTTAAAAAAAAAAAAAAAAAAAAAAAAAAAAAAGCCACAGTGACCTTGATCTTGAGCCCAAGACCCTGAAAGTCGAACTCGCTCGAAATATTATCATACCCAATCCATCAATACATGTAAGGGCTGGGGCGATGATAAAAGGTGAATGTATGAACGTAATACGTTATTTACGTACTTTCGTATGAACGGGACAGACCTAACGAAAGGACGAGGGGATAAAAAGGCAAGGATCAATAGGGCTGAAAGTAGGCAGCCCTGCCTAATTCCTTCAATGCAAGGTCCACATCAATAATCCCTCGTACAACATCCCAGCTTGCAAACCTGATGTAAACAAAGACGGAGGAAATAATAAGCATAACATTACGATAACATGCCTCTTCAAATATACTGAAAGTTTTACCACCAAAAATGAAAATTTTCAGATAAAAAATTCTGATATTTTTCGTATTTCTGCGGGTACTCGTTAGAACCGCCTCAACAAGTCGGTTCTAACGAGTACCCACAATTAATGTTTTTGGGCAGAAATAAGAAAAATAGGGTATACCCCTGTAAACTCCAGTTTTACTATGTAAAAGTGGGGTTTAATGGTGTCAAAATTAGATAGGCGTGTTTTCGTGATGAATCAACGTCTTGAGATAACACCCAACTAAAGTTCAGTTTTGAAGCAGGTTCCAGCATTTCAAGTACCCTTACAAATGTACACTAATGCAAACTTGCAAACTATGGACGTTTTATTGTGTCCATATGTCGAAATACAATCTTCAGTACTTTGATTCGCATAAGTTCTGTTGTATTAAAAATGCCGACAAAAGTCTTTTTACGGTATCATCGGTATAAGTCTCTTCTTAATAAAATAAAAAAGAAGTTTCCGGTTCCAAATATGGACATGTATAGAATCCTGCCATGAGCTGCACAAGGATGTTACAGTTTGCCATAGACTCAATGTTAAACGTGATAGATAGGGCAGGTATGTCACAGCAAAATTAACACAAAAACACCTTTCCAATTAATAAAAGAAATCAAAGGGATTACAATAGAGACATTAAGGTGTCATGTTGCAATATTTGTTTTTGGATTAGCTTACTTTCCAAATTTGACCTTAAAGTGGGCACATCGCAATAGAAAAGTGTAATTCGTCCTTTATACACTTTCTCAACATAGAATTCAAGTTCCGATAGGCCTTGTAGCAGAAGTGATTTTAGTCTGGTGTCGTATTTAGAAACCAGATCGTAGTGTCGACGATAAAACTGAGACGAAGCATTCCGAAATTTATTATTCTGATATAACCCTGCTGGAAGTGCAGTCGTATTTAGAAACCAGATCGTAGTGTCGACGATAAAACTGAGACGAAGCATTCCGAAATTTATGATTCTGATATAACCCTGCTGGAAGTGCAGTTTGGACGGAACGTAGCATGGTAAGTGTTGACATGTAAACATACAGGCAAAGATATGCAGACCTTTTCCAGGTTATCTTGAAGAGATACGTAATCGATACCAGATAACAGTTCTGTATTGTTTCGAAGTTATGAAGTTAATACAATCGAATCTCAATAACTCGAACATCTTCGGGACTATGTAAATTTGTTCTAGACATGGGTAGTTCAAGTCAATAAGGGTTAATCATAACGCCAGGTCAGGAGGCAAATGAGCATTTTTAGGGATGTCTTTTCGATTTCGATGTATGTCTTGTGTACTCATTAGAATCGCCTCGATAAATCGATTTTAATGAGTATACACAACATATATGACATAATAAAATACAAAAATAAAAACGTTAAACTATAATATCCCGCCATTATCTTGTCGCGGGCAGATAGCTCCTTAACATTTAATGAAATTTGCCCATTAGCAATCCCAAACCAGATCTACACAATATCAATGCACATACCAAGTTTGGTGAAAATCTATTGATGTTTCCTCAAGTTATCATCCAGAAACGAAATACGGACAGACAGACAGACACACGAACGTCCAACGTGAAACCATAATACCCTGCCAGTATCGTGTGGTAGGGAATAAAAATCCGCAAATATCCACAAATATTTGATTTCTTGGGTTATCAAGAGAATTTCAGGGGGACTCTGAAACGAGTTCGAATTAACCGTCATGGTAAACGAGCCATCGGTGTTCGAGTTATTGCGGTTTTACTGTAATTGTTAAAATATAAGAGGAAATGCCCCAAAAATACCACAATCGCACAGCCTTCCCGAGGTGAGGTGAGGAACAAACGAAGACTAATAAAATAGAACTGTAATTGACGTAAGTCTTACGTATTTGTATACATAAGCGTTTTAATTTTAAATTACACGGATAAATTTTGCGTTTCTTTTTTACAGAAAATGAGTGTACCAGATGGACCTTCAGTTACAGCAACGCGGATCTACAAAAGTGCTGAATAAATCTGAAGATTTCGTAGACAAAGCTATATATGTCACATGTGTTTTTATTATTATTATTATTATTGAACCTCTTAATCAGTTTTATATTTGTATGGCAATTGGGAGTCTCTTACAAATATTGGAACGACTATTTGCTGCTGAAGATGATTTAAATAGTCTTTAACTTGTGTCCATCAATGTCAAGTACCACTTGCATTATCGCAAAGACCGCTGAAACCCACATTCAATATTTAGCCTTGAATTATATTTAATGATTTTCTCACCTTTTTAATTAAACAAAATGTTTATGGTCTTCAAGTTAGTGTTTGGAACACAACTGTATCAGAAATGTAATGAGCGTATACAATTTTCTGAATCGTTTTGAGAGAGAGAGAGAGAGAGAGAGAGAGAGAGAGAGAGAGAGAGAGAGAGAGAGAGAGAGAGTGAGAGAGAGAGGAAGTGAATCCTATCAATAACAGCAAACAAAGCATACTTTCTTGTCTTTGGACCATTCTTCTATATGTTTGTCATGTCTTATATAAAATTTTACCACTCTCTGGGCTAATTCAGCATGCTTGTTTTCATATTTTTCCTAGAAAACAGGATTAAACATTTCATGCCAAACTGTCTCTATTGGAGACAATTTGCATGAAATGTCAAATCCTGTTTTCTGGGAAAATTAAGAATAAAAATTTCAATATGTCGGCTGCTGAAAATTTTACCCAGGGTGCTATGCATCAAACTGGAAGTACATGTATCTTTGAAAGGACTTTCATTCATATACATGTTCAAAAGTTTCTTCTAAAGTAGTTTGGTTCTGTATCAGTTTCAACCAATCCATTAGGAAAACACGCCTATATACTTTTGACCCCCTCAAACCCTACTTTTATACAGGGAAACTGGAGTTTACAGGGGTATACATTATTTTTCTCATTTCTGCTCAAAAACATAGATTGTGGGTACTCGTTAGAACCGCCTCGGCGAGGCGGTTCTAACGAGTACACACCATCTATGTTTTGAGCAGAAATATGAAAAATATCAGAATTTTTTATCTGAAATTTTTCCCTTCTTGGTGGTAATATTTTTAATATATTTGAATAGGCGTGTTTTCGTAATGCTTATTGCATAGCTTCTACCAAAACACGGAGCAAGGGATCCCTGTCTATAAAGACCTCGTAAAGCGAAAAAGTACCGTCGAGTTTGTGCACAATGTGCGGGTATCCTGAACATGCGCAAAGTTTCATCGGGGCATTTGCTCTCCATTGTAACATAACAAGCCGTCTAATCAGGATCTATTCTGCTTCCAATATTGTAATTGATTTGTAACTGTAGCCACCATTCGCAAGAACGGATGTGTTCATATTCAAAGATGAAAGTGTCAGTTTCAGAAACTCTGGGAGGAAAGCGTTAATATGTTTCCTGCAAATCACAATATCTCTGTCTTCGTATTGGATGCACAGAGAGAGAGAGAGAGAAAAGAACTGCCTTCACTGGAAATATAACAGTTCCCTTATCGGGGACCGCAGCGTAATATGTACCTTTTCCGGGGGAGGAGGGGGTATCGGCTCAGTTACTAACTGAACCGGGGTACATTATTTCCAATATTGCAGGCGTATCAGTCCTTGCTAACCGTCTGAAGACGCTTTAAATACTTGGCTACTTAACCCATTTATGCCTGAACATTTTCAGTGAACTCTCACATCATGAACTTTGGATGGGTCTATTATATAGTCAAAGCAGTGTTATATAGGAATTGTCATAGCAGATTTTATTATTGAAACTTTCCAACATAACTGCAAGCAGTGTAGATGATCAGACGCCGTGTTCTGTGGCGTCTAATCTGGGTTTGCACTGTTTGCAAATGTCCCTTTTATAGGCCGCTAGGCATAAATGAGTTAAGGAATGCTTTGCAAAGCCTGATCAGACGGCGCTGATGCGGAGATTTATTTCAGTCTTCGTTGGGATAACATACATTCTTGTAAGAAATGATGTGCCCTGCTTCAAATTTATGTATAGTTCCCGGCTAGGATGAAATACAATATATTTTCTTGTCTATGACCGACCTTGACACGCCGGCCCACAAATATAGCTAACTATACTCTTCAAATATTTGATAAGATTATTTTTCTGATTAACGCTTAGCATGCTAGTAATAATGTCACCAAAAAAGATTTTGAAATATTTGTCTTATTTTTTCCAGAAAATGGGATTTGATATTTCTTGCAAACTGACTCCATAAGAGAAAACTAAGGAGACAATTTGCATGAAATATAAAAGCCTGTTTTCTCCTTAGGAGACAATCTGTAGGGAATGTTAAGAACTGTTGGATCTGTCTTCTCTTGATATTCTCTGGTTGCACAAGGCTCCAATATTTCTTCAAGCGAAGACTGATCAGACAACGTGGACGCTCAGACTGATCTGCGCACATTCGCCCTAAAAATTCGGTCAGACAAGTTTGAGCAAACAGCGTAGACCCAGATCAGACGCCGCATATGCGGCGTCTGATCAGGGTCTATACTGTTTGCCACTCAGCGAGCAGCTTTTCAAAGCGATCAACTGTTAGTAAAGTGGACATGTTCAAAGTTTAAGACAAGTATAGTTACGAGTTATGGTAGCTACTGTGCTTTCGATATCTTTATTTTTATTTTTTTTTATTTATTTTTTGTTTTTGTTTGGTGCTTTACACAGAAGAAGTAACTTTGCAAACTTTTGTCATGATTTAAAGCAAAACCATTTGTCGTAACTTCCTATGCACTAAATGTTTTATTCTAGTCACTGGTTAAAAAAAAATCAAATATTTTCACTTTTTCTCATAGTAAAAATGAATGCAAATTATGAAGAAATCTGTAGGGTAGGTAACCTGGAGGCAGTTTTCAACAAGTTCTGAATAAGAGCTGTTTGTTCAATTTGTCTGAAATTTTCACGGTATTGTTATGCCACATCAATAATTAAATTTCAGTAAAGGAAAATAAAAAAGATATTCTCTAAGACAAAGATTAAAAAAAAATCACTTTACTATAGAAATTGCATAGGTCAGACAAATTTTTGCCCGTAAATTTAATTTGAGGGTAATTATTTGAGAACAAACCACAGAAACAGAAAAGACAAATGGTTTCTGATAAGATATTGTCAATAAAAGAATATTTTCATTTTAAATCAAATGCGAAGCAAAAACCGTCTTTCCGAGTGATGTCAAAAGGACAGTAGAATAAGTACGGCAGTTCTCGCTTGGCTTACGTTTTTGAAGATATAGTCGACTCTCATTATCTCGAAGTCCAAGGAACTCTCTGAAATAATTCGAGATATCCGTACCCCGACATATCAGATTTGCAAAATTGAGGAAAAATAAATTAAACAACCACATTTCACAAATAAATATGTAATTTGACTCCTGAAGTAAGAGATATATTGAAAAAATTGTGAAAAAGAGGAGAAATTGCTCAAACGTTTTCCACAGATTTTCATCAAAAATAATATGAAATAAATAGGTGTTACCTTTCAAACGAGCTTAGGCTTATCTTTTTTTTCTTTTTTCAGCAGGTATGCAAAGTCGCGGACCAGACAAAACCTGTTTAAATAGGTCCTAGGCAAAGTGCACAACATCGAATATTATGCTTACATCAATTTAACCAGAGTGTCCTAGTAGGAAACATCACTCTACTGTAGTTATTTTTTACACATTTAAAAAGTGAGGCAAGTGAAAAGAGGTTGATCTGATACTAAATATTACTACTTTCAGAATCCATTAGCCATTCCTTATTACATCTGAAAGAAAGCCCCTTGTACTGACAGGTGATGATTTGTTTGTGTTAAATGACGCATAGCTTGTCTTGTTCAGCATTATTTTTGTCAAGAAAGAACTGATCTTTGAGTTTGAATGACAAGTTATCAAATAACTGAATGGTATTCATGTTCGTTTCCTTTTTTGAGGTCATTTTGTGAATTGTGAAACTGCTTCTGATGAGGTTGTGTCACACCTGGAATAATTATTTACATCTTATCAATGATATGAATGTTGGTTTTGACAACAGCTGTCATTTTTTTAATGTTGAAAGTCTAAGCAATTCTGAAATGAGTAGTATAGCTATATTACCCAGTTTGAATTACCTAAAATCTGCCATTCGTGATATCCAAATTTGATGCCTTCATGTTACAATGGAAGCATGTCCTTAAAAACAACACTAATTTGGCAGGCGTTTACAAAATGGTATGCAACCGGTGCGTCCGTGTCTGTCTTGGCTTTTGGGCTTGGGAGTGGGACGTAGTACTCTCCACGGCGTCGTTACTGCTACCAAGTATGCCATACAATGTATCTTGGTTTCTAGGTATTAATTTTATGGATGCTGATGATGTTTATCAATAACACGAGCTACAACACAATTTGACAAGCAAATCATTGTGCGGCATGTGTGTACAGACGAAAGTCCCTAAAGTACGAACGATCAGCTGATCGCCAGTCAGCTGAAACTCGGACCCATCGTATTGATGGGTACGCGGCTGAAATCACCGCATATCCTACCTTTATCATGTTGTCAGCGATAAATTCTTCCCTATGCATAATTCCTGTTATGTGCGGTAGGAATGTAATCCATTTTTACAGCAATACTTCAGTATTTACCCTGACACGAAAATGTTGTTTAATGCGAGAGAAATCTCAGATTAAAAATGGCGGCTAAAACGCAGATCAGTCTTGCAGTCATCCGTGTCAATGATGTAAAAACGTATCCTATTTCATTGGCTATACGATTCTTTACAACCAATGAGATCGCTTGCGGCGGCTGACTGGCTTTCCATGTTTGCAGCGGAGCGTATCTGATCATCATATTTTTCGGAAACCAGGCCAATGGCTCCGGCCTTATTAGCGTTGGTTTTCGGGTTCAGCATTAAGCCGATACACTCCGCTGTAGATATGTGAAACCAGTCACCCGCCGCATGCGAACTCTTCTGCAGTATGTAAGAGACTCACGATACCTATAGTACGAGCTGAAGCTTCGTCACCTGCTTTGACCTGCTTCGCAGATCGCTTAAGCTCGTTATAAATCGTCGCCCAGGAATGGCCACAGTCCCGAAGCAAAGCCTTCTTGTAGCTTCGAAGCAGAAGAGATGAGGAACAAAGAATGACAAAAATATCGGTAATGTGTACGGACATAAAAGAGCAGCAATAGAGAAACTATCTTAGACTGGGCAGCAGAAAGAATACTACAGTCGAATCTGAATGGCTCAAACATCTTTGGGACCATGGAAATTTGTTCTAGATATTGGTAGTTCGAGTCACTGAGGGTTAATCATGACGCTAGGTCATTTTTCGAGCTTCTAGACAGTAATGGTATGTTAGGTGTACTCATTTGAATTGCCTAAGTGAGTCCTAATGAGTACACACAACAGGCAATTCCTGATAAAATAAGGAATTTTCGTTTTCTTAAGCTTTCGATAGAATTTCGCAGGGACTTAAAAACGAGTTCGAACTAGCCATCATTGTAGACGAGCCATCGGTGTTCGAGATATTGAGGTTCGACTGTAGTTGGTATAAACGCTTTGGATCGTGTAATTTCAATAAAATAAATGTCCAGTTGCTTTTTATTGTTACCATGTTTTATACAAATTCCTGTCCTAAAGGTAAACAGTGTAGACCTGATAAGCCGCCGCGATCCACTGCGTCTGACCTGGGTCAACACTGTTTGCCAATGTCCTGTTTATGGGATGCTACATGTAGGCATAAATGGGTTAAAGTAGGTTTATTCGCTTAAAGCCTGCCCTTACTTTTGACGCAGCTCCCAATAACAAACATTTACTATGACAAAGAAATATCTACAAGACTGCATGTGCGTCCAAAGAAGACATCACGAGAACATACCTATATACTTTTGACCCCTTAAACCCCACTTTTATATAGTAAAAATGGGGTTGACAGAGGTATACGTTATTTTTCTTATTTATGTTCAAAAACATAGATTGTGGGTACTCGTTATAACCGCCTCGCCGAGGCTGTTCTAACGAGTACACACATTGTATGTTTTGAGCAGAAATATTAAAAATATCAGAATTTTTATCTGAACTTTTTCACTTTTTAGTGGTAAAAATTTCAATATAATTGAAAAGGCATGTTTTCGTAATGGTCAGGTAAGTTTGCGCATGAGCGCAAGCTGGGCAGTCTTTGCAGGGCAATATGTGGGTGGCCAAGGAGCCTTTAGACAGACTGCTGAGCTAAATCTTCGTTGGACGGCGTGGAGCACATGCAATCTTGTAGAAAATGCTGTGCCTAGCTCAAATATGTGCTGTGTTCTTGGGATCAGCTCATTTGTTAAACGTCACAGCAAAAGACACGTGCGCGGATGCGCGTGCTGAGCTAAATCTTCGTTGGACGGCGTGGAGCACATGCAATCTTGCAGGAAATGCTGTGCCCAGCTCAAATATGTGCTGTGTTCTTGCGATCAGCTCATTTGTTAAACGTCAAAGCAAAAGACACATGCGCGGATGCGCGTGCTGAGCTAAATCTTCGTTGGACGGCGTCGAGCACATGCAATCTTGCAGGAAATGCTGTGCCCAGCTCAAATATGTGCTGTGTTCTTGGGATCAGCTCATTTGTTAAACGTCACAGCAAAAGACACATGCGCGGATGCGCGTGCTGAGCTAAATTTTCGTTGGACGGCGTGGAACACATGCAATCTTGCAGAAAATGCTGTGCCCAGCTCAAATATGTGCTGTGTTCTTGGGATCAGCTCATTTGTTAAACGTCACAGCAAAAGACACATGCGCGGATGCGCGTGCTGAGCTAAATCCTCGTTGGACGGCGTGGAGCACATGCAATCTTGCAGGAAATGCTGTGCCCAGCTCAAATATGTGCTGTGTTCTTGGGATCAGCTCATTTGTTAAACGTCACAGCAAAAGACACATGCGCGGATGCGCGTGCTGAGTTAAATCTTCGTTGGACGGCGTGGAGCACATGCAATCTTGCAGGAAATGCTGTGCCCAGCTCAAATATGTGCTGTGTTCTTGGGATCAGCTCATTTGTTAAACGTCACAGCAAAAGACACATGCGCGGATGCGCGTGCTGAGCTAAATCTTCGTTGGACGGCGTGGAGCACATGCAATCTTGCAGGAAATGCTGTGCCCAGCTCAAATATGTGCTGTGTTCTTGGGATCAGCTCATTTGTTAAACGTCACAGCAAAAGACACATGCGCGGATGCGCGTGCTGAGCTAAATCTTCGTTGGACGGCGTGGAGCGCATGCAATCTTGCAGGAAATGCTGTGCCCAGCTCAAATATGTGCTGTGTTCTTCGGATCAGCTCATTTGTTAAACGTCACAGCAAAACACATATGATCACAAATGCAGAAGGCCGAATGTCGATCTGATTCCAGAATACAGTGTACAAATAAACCAAGTAAACCAGTTTGGACCTCGATGGGTCAGACTGCCTGACCACAGACACAGTCATGCGTCAGCCTTCTGGAACAGCTTTAGGAAGTAGCTTTAAGAACTGAGAACTGTATTACCGTCATGCAATTAAAGACGGAAACAAGGTTAGTTACATGTATCAACTACAAATAGGCTATCAACCATATACGGGTGGAATATCTTTGGGCGTCGCGAAAACATGCCTATATAATTTTGACCTCCTAAAGCCCCACTGTTATATAGTAAAACTGGGTTTAACAGGGGTATACACTATTTTTCATATTTCTGCTCAAAAACATAGATTATGGGTACTCGTTAGAACCGCCTCGGCGAGGTGGTTCTAACGAGTACCCACGATCTATGTTTTGAGCAGAAATATGAAACATATCAGAATTTTTATCTGAATTTTTTCCTCTTTTTGGTTGTAAAATTTTCAATATATTTGAATAGGCATGTTTTCGTAATGCTAAAATATCCCTAAATGTCTGTTTTCATAAGCTATTGGAAGAACTCCCTAAGGATTCATATCAAGTTCGATTTAGTCACGGTAAGCGGAGCATCGGTGTTCCAATCATTCAAGTTTTACTGAATAGGATGAAGTTTGACGCAGCACATTTAATTTGTAATCTTTCGCTTTATAACGACCGACAATCCTTTGTAATTGTTCCGCAATTCTTGTGCGTTGTTTTGAAATAAACCAATTTGAGAACTGAGCATATGTTCGATTATGCTGCCCATATCTAGATATTTAAGGCCGTCCTAACCTTTCTTATCAGAACAAGAAACAACGATGAAAGGTATGGATAGAATTTCTGTTTCTTCTAACATCTTATATTCTGTGTAGGAATGACTTTCGGTTTTTGGGGTTTTTATTTATGTGTATGCGGCAACGAATCATTCACAAACTGAATAAAACCTAAATCACTGTATGTTAAGTTTGCGAGTGATTCGCTTACACATCGATAAAATCCACCAAAGATATAACTAACTTTTTATAATTGCAACTAATTTGCATTCGACAGCCCTTAGAAGGCTCTTTGTTTGTAAGGCGCTTTATACAGGTGAAGTAGAATTGCAAATTTTGTCATGTTTTAATGGAAGACATTTGTCCTAATTGACTGTACACAATGAATCTTTATTCTGGAGCCAGTTGTTCAAAGCATCGTAAGCTTAACGAGCGCGTCAGTGGTCAAAATGTTAACTGTTCTAGTAAGTACAATATCTATTGTACAAGTATTTTTGCTGAAAAAAAAATGCAAAAGCTACTCACATTTTTTCTGCAAAAATTTTGTAGTATAAGTCATACTTAATGACCGACGTTTTGACGGTACGTTAACTAACAAAATTGTTAGTTTTGAACAACTGGGCCCTGCTCAGTAGTTTTAAAGGATTAAAATATTTTCGTTTTTTTTTTTTTCCCCAAAGTAAAAAAGACTACAAAAATCAATAGAATAGGTAAATAGGGTTTTCCAACAGGTTTTACTAATTGAAATTTTCTGAAATTTTCACAGTAGAGTTGTGAAATTCTAATAATTAGAAATCAACAGAGAAAAGTAAAATATATTTTCTAGAAAAAAAAAAAAAAAAAAAAAAAAATTTTATAAATCACTTTTCTTTAGAACGTGCACAGAGCTGATTAATTTGGCAGTAAATTTTAATTTAAGGTAGATATATGAGACCAAAGTGACTGATGGTTTCTGTTAAAGGGAAACGCAACGCTCATACAATGTTTTCACAAGGAAGAGCTTAACAAGCTGATATTGATACACGTTTAATAAAATCGGTCAAAATAACAAAATTATCATTGTTTAAAGGATTCAACTTGGCAAATATTGGCGCAGCCATTTTGAATATTTGACTGGATTTCAAGAATTATTAACTTAAAAACAATGCATTATTTTGATAAACAAAGCATTTTTTTTTTTAGAAAAAAGGTTGTTCACCACTTATGGAAAGCATGTTCAAAAAGAAAAAAAGACAAAATATCCATCTGTATGCTGTTTATTTTAATTAGATATACAATCTATGTTTTAAGCAGAAATGTGAACAATTTCACAATTGTTTTATCTGATTTTTGTTTTATTTTTTGGTGGTAAACTTTTCAGTACATTTGAATAGGCGTATTTCCCTAATACTTTGAACCAGGCAATGAGAGTACATGCACCTACCGATGTGTGAGAAAAACTGCTGCAAACAGTGCACATCCTGCGTTCTGCAGCGTCTGATCTGGATTTGCATTGTACCTCTGCTTGTCTGAATTCTTAGAGTAAATACAGAATTGACATCTCTGTTTCAGAACCTGATATACTGGTCTCTTTATTAATATTGGTAAACATCATACAATTTGGTATGTATATCTTTTATTATTGTGTCCTTTAAGTATATAAATTTCAGCGGTTTTAATTTCATCAGTATAAGACCGAGGCTGGGCTTTTAAACCTTCTCTCGATAAACATCTTGACGACATGCCTGTCTTAGCAAACAGTGTAGATCCAGATCATTGGCTTCTGAAGAAGCCAATGATCTGGGTCTGCACTGTTTGTCATAAAATATGTGAATTTCTATCAAAAACCTGATTGGCAGGAAAGTAGAAGTGGGCGTGGCATCTTAATTTATTCAGTATGACAAGGGTTAACAATACGATCTTGGATACGCAAGCACATACATGTACGATCACATACAGAGATCGATGCCATTTCCATCCGCGCAGTTTTCCTCTTTTCAGAGAGAAAGTGAATGAGGTCAGCCTATATGTGCACAAAGTGATGATTGTTTTTTCGGTCAACTAAAGGAATCAGTGTATACACCGTATTTAACCTAAATGTTCGGACCCCTGAATAAACCCAATTCCCTTTTGACACAGTTACCTATGATCGTAGAAGTGTTTTTATTACTTTTTATGATGGATAGAGTTTATATCCCGCATGTTTCGAATATAATGCAAGTACGAATTCATTCAAGTTACCAGACATATTCTTGTATTAATAGATATTGTTTCGTATCACCAGACATATTCTTGCTCTACCAGACGTATTGTCGTATTTCCAGATATATTTCTCGTATTATTTTGATATAACTAGACATAATCTCGTACTACCAGATTTTTCTCATATTACCAGACAGATTCTCGTATTATCAGATATATTCCCGTTTTACCAGACATATTCTCGTCTTTTCAGACATATTCTCGTATTACCAGCATACTCTCGTATTACAAGTCATAGTCTCGTATCCTGTTTTACTTAACCATTTTACGTGCCAGTAAATACATTTACTTAAAATATAGTTTCACGTTAATCTCGTGCATATGCTATTCCACCGAATTTACGAATAAACTGGTTAACGATGATGGATGTTTACTGATCATATCATAACATAGGGCTCAGAGCTCCCCGCATGACGTAATGGTCAATAAACAATCATCTATTTGTATTGCCGTTTTATACTTTCATACATATTTTACCTGACACTTATTATTATATCTGGTTCACTTCTAACCGACTTAGTAAACCCTTTTATCGCAAATGACCCTCATAGGTTGACGCGTCGTTAAAGCTCATCATCATCATTATCATCATCATCATCATCATCTGTTTATACTTCCTTGATTTTCCAGGTTCCAGCTTGGTATGTTTAAACTGTGAGGACGTTTTCCACCCACATACCTGCAAACACGTGACAGAGTGTTTCAAAAATGAGGTGCGTATATTTCTTATATAGGCCGCGTCAAACAAAAAAAAAATGTCTTCGAACATTCGCAAAATGCACAGATTCAGATTTATCCCACGCATGCGCAAAGCTTCATCTGGACATTTGCTTCCCATTGATACAGTCTATAGTGTCCAATGATTCTGTTAGCGGAGAGCAGAGGTCCTGATCAGATATTGTATTTGTCCAAAGGTGTAAATCCATCGAGTACGCATGAAACTGAAAAATGATATATTTACACATAAGAACTATGAGTGTTTATGAGACTTGTAACACGTGGTTTGCTGTTTATGGGACAATGCTACGTGCTAACAGTCAAACATGGAAAGTCATGAGAACTTTTTTAACCAGATATTCGACATCTTGAACAGAGATCGGAATAACAAACATGTGACATTTTGTCTAGTCACTTAGCCAATAACCTATCCGTTTCTGTATGAATTTATATGATCTTATTTATTTCTATACGCAAACTATAGATCAGAAATTAAGCAGAAAGGGCATGCAGTTACCCAAGAAATGCTGCAATTACAAACATAGCTCTCTCAAGGTGTCGACATCACAAAAACATACCTATATAATTTTGACCCCCTTAAACCCCACCTTTATATAGTAAAACTGGGGTTTACAGGGGTATACATTATTTATCTTATTTCTGCTCGAAACAAAGATTGTGGGTACTCGTTAGAACCGCCTCGGCGAGGCGGGTCTAACGAGTACCCACAATATATGTTTTGAGCAAAAATATGAAAAATATCAGAATTTTTTTTCTGAATTTTTTCTATTTTTTGGTGGTAAAATTTTTAGTATATTTAAATAGGCATGTTTTCGTAATGAATTACAAACATAGCTCTCTCAAGGCGTCGAATAAGTGCTTAGTTACACGATTTGATAACGCAGAACATCAAATACTGTATTCTTAAAATGTTAGTTATTTTTAATTTTTTATATTTTAACAGATATTTTGTTTTGTATACTTATTCATATTTTCTGACATTAATATTATTAAAAGGCAACATGTGAACATTTTGATTTCATATGAGATTTGTCTCCAGTGTATTTATCAGAATTATTTCAGATCAGATATATTGAGAACAGTGTAAACATTTCACAATTAAATTAAAAGTCCATGCCCATTAAGAATTTTCTTATCATCACGAAAGCATGCCTATATGATTTTTACTCCCCTTAAACCTCACTTTGATATAGTAAAACTGGGGTTTACAGGGGTACATGTGTATACATTATTTTTCTTATTTATGCTTAAAACATAGATTGTGGGTACGCATTAGAACCGCCTCGCCGAGGCGTTTCTAACGGGTACCCACAATCTATGTTTTGAAAAGAAATATGAAGAATATCAGAATCTTTTATCTGAAAAGTTTAATTTTTTGGTGGTAAAATTTTCAATATATTTGAATAGGCTTGTGTTCGTAATGACCTAGGCCGCATACAAATTAATTAAAACAAGTATTGCTATTTTGCATCTTTAGTTTGGAATAGTATACCACTCAGCATAAACTCATAGAAATAACACAATAAATTGAAATCATGCTTATAAGATGAGAAAACTGTAAAAAAAAAGATTGCTTGATAATGTGCATGCACACATCTGTTTTCACGATACATTATGTCTATATAACATATATGGCCTTGTCATCATCATTTGGAAAACACGCCTATTCAAATATATAGAAAATTTCACAACAAAAAAAAAAAAACTGAAAGTTTTCAGATAAAAAGTCTATTAGTTTTCATATTTCTGCTCAAAACATAGATTGTAGGTACTCGTTAGAACCACTTCGAGTACCCACAATCTATGTTTTGGGCAGCAATAAGAAAAATAGTGTATATTCCTGTAAACCCCAGATTTACTATATAAAAGTGGGATTTGACGGGGTCAGAATTATATAGGCGTTTTCATGATGAATGCAATAACTCTTGATAAAGCGCTCTTTTCAACAAAAAAAGTAATTATATTTTTCTTATTTCTCGACAAAAACAGATGTTGTTGGTATTCATTAGAAGCACCTCGGTGAGGCGCCTCTAATGAGTACCCACAAAATATGTTTTCAAGAAATAAGATAACCATTTACATGATATCACCTCTTAAATAGAACTACCGTATTGCTCACCCTTTTTTTTCTAGTTTTTCAATTGAGTATTTGGCAACTGTATGTGAGACTTAGCACTTTTGTTTAGAAATTGATTATATAGTGAACCCCCGTTACAACGACATAATTTGTTCAGAGATGTGGCCCTTATAATAAATTTGCTGTTGTAAAGAATCCTTAATGGACAAAATGATATATAAGAAAGGTATTGTTTCGTTCTTATTTCCACGCAGAACATATGTTTTGGATATTTGTTAGAATCGCCTCAGTGAGGCGATTCTAATAAATATCATAAACATATGTTACTTGAAGTTTTAATACAATATTCTTGCATAATTTCTCATTATCTGTCACCTTTTCAGCGGCGGTTTCGTTACATTCAAATTGTTATCATAATGAATTTTGTCGTTGTATCGAGTGTCGGTATAAAGAGGGTTGACTGTACCAGGTCTAGGCACAGTTTCACAATCGCCTTAACTTTGAGAAAACTGAGACTGGCAAAGCACGTTTTGCATTTCCACAAGCTCGAGGTCGACTGGTGGACTGCCACGAAGTTTTCATTTTTAAATGTCTCATTTCGTATTTCGAACCTTAGGTTCAGTTGAGGTACCCTTTAAGAATGATTATGAAGTTGCAACGCTGTGTTTTATTTTCGTTTAGTATCTAGTAATTCTACATACAGTTGACTCTCGTTATCTCGACTTCGCTTATCTCGAATTACTGCTTATGTCGAAGTGAAAATCTAGTCCCTGTTTAAACGTGGAAATCTAACAACAGGTAACAAAATATTTTGGGAAAGAGGAGAAAATGCTCCTAAGGAACAATTTCTCCTCTTTTCCAGAATATTTTCAATATATCTCTTACTTCAGGAGTCAAATTACATATTAATTTGTGAAATGTGGTCGTTTGAATTATTTTTTCCTCAATTCTGCAATCTGATATGTCGAGGTACGGATATCTCCAAGTATTTCAGAGAGTCCCTTGGACTTCGAGATAACGAGAGTCAACTGTAAAGTGATCTTAATGAATTTCTAATTTCAGGTGTGTGGGATCCAAACATTTATTTCAAATGACGGTGACATGAAATATAAAGTAGGATGTGTCGATCAAAATGTAAGTTTGTCTCTCTCGCTCTCTGTCTCGCTCTCTGTCTCTGTCTCTCTGTCTCTCTCTCTCTCTCTGTGATAATTGTGTTTGTTTGTCAGCAAGCTAAGTTTGATTTAAAGCAACCAACATGCTCTAATTGACGAGTAATATTTTCCATATTCGTGTAGCTTACGTATACTTCATTGTTTTAAGCACGATGTGCTAAGTGCGATCGCACTTTAAGCCCAAAGACACACTTTATGATAACGAGGCTTACATATTATATCTTATAGAGAAAGGTCCTGACACATGTGTTTTCGGGAGTTATGTGAACAGTACAGCGATGTTGCACACTCTAATAAGGGCATATACCAGGAGCGGATCCAGCATTTCAGAAATGTGTGTGTGTGTGTGTGTGTGTGTGTGTGTGTGTGTGTGTGTGTGTGTGTGTGCGTGCCCTCGTGCGTGTGTGTGGAGGGGGTCGACTTTTCGAAGAGGCAGCCGAATGGGATGAGGAAATAAATACACAAATTTGCACATTCAGCCTCAGGTTGGCTTTTTACAAAGGACCTGGTTTGATAAGGGCCATTTTGACCCCCACTTCAAATTCCCTTCAGTGTGCATTATTTTGCTTGTTAACAGGTTTAGTTTATGGAAACATACTTAAAATTAATTTGTTTCGACTTCATGCATTCTTAGAATAACACGATTTCTGACACACCTGTACACATGTATTGTCAATAAATGTAACAAAAAATGTAAGAAAATCATGATTGAAGGCTATCCCTTAGAAGAAAAAGAATATTAAGAAATGTTTCTGAGAGCACTTGATTATATCTTTCCTTTGGTGCACTCATATGTCAGTTGTACACTTAGCGATGCATATCAAGGTACCCTACCCACTTACGTTATCATAGCAAGATACGATAAACGAAAAACTTTGCCGGATCGAAATGAAACGTGTACCAAATTATTCATTGGGTCCTAACTAAAAAATGAGTACCCACAAGATAAGTCAACCCTCTTTATACCGACACTCGATACAACGACAAAATTCGTTATAATGACAATTCGAAAGTCACGAAACCTTCGCTCAAGAGGTGACAGTTAATGAGAAATTATGCAAGAATATGCATTAAACCTTCAAGCAACATATGTTTTGAATATTTGTCAGAATCTCTGAGGCGATTCTAACAAATATTCAAAACATATGTTCTTTGAGGAAATAAGAATAAAACAAGGTCTTCTTTTCTGTCCTTTAAGGATTCTTTATAACAGCAAATTCATTTTAATGGCAATATCTTTGGGAATAAAAGCTGCCGTTGAAACGAGGGTTCACTGTGTATTTATTTTCACTATGAGCGGAGAGATGGTCATTTTTATGATGTAACCCTAGCAAAATGGCATAAAATCTGCAAGTTTGGTGATGAAAAATTAAAAACTAACATAGAGCCCCTATTCCAGCAAATTTAGTTTGTTTTTTTTTCACCACATGTTGACATATTAAAACTTTACCTATATACAAAATATAAAATGTGCTGGAGCCTGGACTGATATATTTTGAAAGCCTCGAAGGTGAAGAAATTCGCCATTTTAGTCTAAATCAGCTTGGGGTAGGGATAGAGTCAAGCTAAAAAGCACAGTTTATTTGTAAATGACCAGGTTATTTTTTATGATTTTTTGTTTTATTTGATGTTTGATCTTTGAAATATGTATAATTTTGCTGTTCCCCCCAAAAAATTTTACAGAACAGATATTCCGGGGGCCGAATATAAAGGTTATCATACCAGGTCCTTTCCGGATACCGCGAATTTAATTTCACTTTCATGAGCAGTTTTGCAAAAAGCCTGGAAGGGGTTCGATTGAACCTCCTGAGTTCTACTCTTGAACCGCCACTGGTTTACTATAATACCCTCGTATTAATAGATGAGCTCCTCAAGGTAGAACAAGACCTTATGATACAGCCGACTCTCGTTATCTTGACTTCGCATAGCTCGAAGTAAAATTCTGGTCCCTGTTTAAACACGAAAATCTTACATCAGGTAACAAACATGTGAAAAAGAGATTCTATTTTCCACAATATTTTCAATATATCCTTAACTTCAGGGGTCAAATTACATATTCAATGTGGTAAATGTGATTGTTCGATTTATGTTTCCCTCAGTCCTGTAAAGCTGATATGTTGAGGTGCGGATATCTCGAATTATTTCAGATAGTCTCTTGACTTCGAGATAGCGAGAGTCGACTGTATATGCAACCTGTGTAGATTCAGACAATCCTGTTCAAATAAGCAGTCTCATATGAGTCTACGTTGGTCGCAAACATTATTTATGCATCTAAACATTCTGTTAGCCAACAATGTAGGCTAGGATCAGACTACACGAATGTTGGCTGATCTTGGTCTACATTGGTCCTACATATCAGCAAATAACACACGCAAAGCAATGTCACTTCAGTCAGTTACAGAACAAATTGCTCATTGTCAGAAACGACTAAGGAACATTATGTCATAATACCTGTTTCTAGTTTGAGAGGTTCATATTCTAATGTATCCAATAGTTCTGTAAGCAAACAGCGAAGATCCTGATTAAATTGCGTTATTGCATAGGGTAATCTGAGCCTTAGATGTCCGCATATGCCGCGTCGCCATTGACGTCCATTAAACTGTGTTATTTAGATTTGTTTTCTTCTTTCAACGTATTTCTTCATATAGACAGCGATGCCCAAGTTTAAATGGGTGTTTAATTTTGCTCACTAACACACGCGCATGCACGCACGCATTCTATGGCAAACACTTTCTGTAATTTAATACACACATACATACATAAACACACACGCACGCACACACAGATTCTGTGGCGTACAATTTTACAAAACATCTTGGCTTTATGCTGTACATGTACATACGAGAGCTTCTCATCAGAGTTGTTGTCTCTGAGGTTGTTGTTCTGTAATTTAACACAAAGGGAGCGTTACTTTAAAGTTCCACTTAATAAGCTGATAAAAGTATTTACATCAATGTCTGCCTCGACCTAGTTAAACATTTTGAAATCCAGGGTCAACCAGTTCGACTAACGGGTCCACTCTAAAAGGAATGATATGCTTTCAGGATCATTGTAGACTTTCGTGTGTAAATTTAGAAGATTATTACTATAATTATGGATTTTGCATTTTCCTTTTGTAAACGTATTTGGAATTTATACAGAAACTTTTATTATATATAGATTAGAGACAAATTTTAAACAAACTCTGAACACTAAAATTTCATGACACATTATGAAAACATGCCTATTCAAATATATTGAAATTTTACCACCAAAAAATGAAACCTTTCAGATGAAAAATTCTGGTAGTTATCATATTTCTGCTCAAAACACAGATTGTGGGTACTTGTTAGAACCGCCTCGGCGAGGCGGTCTTAACGAATACCCACAATCTATGTTTTGAGCAGAAATAAGAAACTTAATGTATACCCCTGTAAACCCCAGTCAGTGAAAAAGTGGGGTTTAAGGGGGTTAAAACTATATATATATAAGCGTGATGAGCTTCAAACTGCAGTTATGATCATGGCACATACGTAATTCAAAAAGCGAAAAGTAAAATAGAATGCATTCTAAAATTGTATAAGAATATAATACTTTGCCAAAAGCAGAACAGTCAGAACTCCGCCAAATATGCCGCAAGGTCAGAGAACGTACCTCCGTACATGTGCGCCCAGTGAAGATTCAGATCAGCCTGCGCATACCCGCGCAGACTCATCTGAATCTTCACTGGGCGCTTTTGGATCGCCAAGAATTCAAAGTTTCATAATGCAGACAACAAAGACGTTGATGAGACTGCGCGGACACGCAGGCTGATTTGAGTCGTCGTTGGGCGCACATGACAAAAGGTACGGGTTCTAACGTTGTGTTTGAAATCTGCGACGATATGTTTGATTTTACGGTAAATGCATTAGCGTAAAGCATAATGCATTAGCGTAAAGCATAATGCATTAGCGTAAAGCATAAGCATTGACATTGTGTAAGGCCAGTTGGAAATGTGCTTTTATATTGAACAAACAGAAACGAGTATCTTTCAAAAATCATCCCAGCAGGAACTCAAAGTTGAAACAACGTCGAGTCAACGTTGTTCAAAGTCAAGACGTTGAATCAACGTTGAATCGACGTTTTTCAACGTTGTGTGCTTGACGTTGAATCAACGTTGAATCGACGTTGCTTCAACGTTGTGTGCCCGCTGCGATGTCAGTGGGGTAATAAGAATGTCAGTCGTAGCAGCTGTACACATTCTGTCCTGACGTCATATGTAATGGTGTAAACGACTTGGAAAATATTGTCGTGGCAGTAGATACTTATCGCAATATAACTCTTTCACAGCCATAGGTGATAAAATCGGCTTTTGCAAACAGCATAGATCTAGATGAGATGGCTCATCATGAGCCGTCTCATCTGGATCTATGCTTTCTGACATTCAGTCTTTCGATTTTACATATGAACGTCTTTCCAAACGATAGTTTGTTTAACAAAAAAAGCAGACGATGAATGTCGATTGTTTGGCACCGAAAGAGTTAACAGTAAAATTATTTCATTATATGGTACCTCTTGATATTGTTGTTTTCTACAGACTTGTTCGTACACAAAGCCCCCGCCTGATAGCCATGGGTTTCAAGCTTGCCACGAATGTTGCAGCGGCTCAGATCTCTGCAACGCAGCTGGATGTAATAACACAGGTATTTGTGACACAAACACACACACACACACACACACACACACACACACACATACACACACACACACACACGCATGCACACACACAGTACGTTTTGGTAGGAAAAAAAAAAAAAAAAACAACAACAAAAAAACAACAACACTTTATATGGAGCTATGTTCTCATCACGTGAACATGCCTATATAATGTTGACCCCTTAAACCCCACTTTTATGTAGTAAAACTGGGGTTTACAGGGGTATACATTATTTTTCTTATTTCTGCTAAAAATAGCTTGTGGGTACTCATAAGAACCGCCTCGCCGAGGCGGTTCTAACGAGTAGCCACATTCTATGTTTTGAGCAGAAATATGAAAAATATCAGATTTGTATCTGAAGTATTTCATTTTTGGAGGTGAAATTTTCAGTATATTTGAATAGTCGTGTTTGCGTAATGTACATTCAATATTAAGACCGCGCCACTCAAAACGAAGATTGTGGGAACTCGTTAGAACCGCCTCGACGAGGCGGTTCTAACGAGTACCCACAATCTATGTTTTTGAGCAGAAATAAGAAAAATAATGTATACACCTGTAAACCCCAGTTTTACTATATAAAAGTGGGGTTTAAGGGGGTCAACACTATATAGGCATGTTTTCGCTATGAATAATACGTTTTTATGGTAAGCGTGCTGTACTTGTAATATGCCTATTTAAAAAGCAAACTTATAGAAGATGTCAAAGAAGAACCCCAATCACAGAACATAGCCAGCCAATGACACCAATAAGAAGAAAAGAAACCATGACAGACAGTGCGCATGACACCAACCAAAGAAAAACAAAGTTAAAGTAACCACACTGATGTGATCACAATGTCAGACAGGATCTACCAAAGACAATAAAAGGACACCGAAAATGACAAACCATTAGAAAGCCCCGCAGTGAGCCGACACAATGCCATAAAAAGATCAATAACGCATAATCTCCCTAAAATCCCTAAGCAAAATTGTAGCAGAAAAGGTAAGAGAAAAGTACAGGGAGTGCCACAATCACAAGCCGCAGCCCTTCCCAGACACCAAGAGGAAGAGGAAACCGACAAATCCAAACAAGCACAAATCGAACAAACGTACGAAAAGCAATAAGATTAGCTCTCTCTTCCCCAAGCGAGGTAATCGCAATGCTAAAAGGACTGTAAAACAAAAGAACAAAATGACACAAGGTAAGACATTAAACAAATCGCTTCGTAGAATAAACCACGAAGCACAAAGCCGACCACACCATTACGAAAACACGCCTATTTAAAAATATAGAAAATTTTACCTCCTAAAACTAAACATTTTCAGATAAAAAATTCTGATATTTTTTATGTTTCTGCTCAAAACATAGATTGTGGGTACTCGTTAGAACCGCCTGGGCGAGGCGGTTCTAACGAGTACCCACAATCTATGTTTTTTTGAGCAGAATTAAGAAAAATAATGTATACCCCTGTAAACCCTAGCTTTACTTTATAAAAATGGGGTTTAAGGATGTCAAAATTATATAGGCATGTTTTCGTGATGCATTAGTTAAGCCAGCGCACGACAAAACCTAAAGTAAGACTTTTGTAACCCATCACGAAAACACGCCTATATAATTTTGACCCCCTCAAACCCCACTTCTATACAGTAAAACTGGGGTTTACAGGGGTATATATTATTTTTCTTATTTCTGCTCAAAAACATAGATTGTGGGTATTCTGCGAGGCGGTTCTAACGAGTACCCACAATCTATGTTTTGAGCAGAAATATGAAAAATATTTGAATTTTTTGTCTGAAAATTTTCAATTTTTTGGTGATTAACTTTTCAGTATGTTTGAATAGGTATGTTTTCGTAATGCAGAAAAGATTAAGATCAGCATGTACATCCTCCCAGTATGGCAAAGGTTCTCAGTTATCCCCCTATAGATAGGCTGGAGGCTATAGAAGGCACATGCGATCAGCAAAGACTCTGATCAGACTGCGCGGATGCGCAGTCTGATCTGAGTCTTCGCTGGTCGCACAAGTCTTATTGTGGGTTTTGTCGTACGCTGGCTTAAATATTTCTTTTTATTGTTCAGAGAAAATTACATTTGGCACATCATTTTAATCATCTGCTAGACAGACGATTCACATGAGATTTCAAGTCTTATTTCCTGCAAAAAAAAATTCAATAAATAAATATATATATGTTTTTTACAGCAGTTGTAATTAGCACTCTAAGATTTAAAAGGATTTGAATGGTTTAGGGGCTTATAGAAGAAGTACGTGAAAGGATCTTATATTTGCATTTTACATTTGAGCCGGGCTACAGCATTTCTTACAACAATGCAGGTGCGCCCAGCGAAGACTCAGATCAGCCTGTGTATCTGCACGGACTAATCAGAGTCTTTGTAGGGCACTCTGTGGGTAGCCAAGGCTCCTAAGCGCTTGCACGAGGACAGCGAAGATTGCGATCAGCCTGCGTGGCTGCGCAGGCTTGTCTGCGTCTTCGCAGGGTACACTTGCAACTTGTAGGAAATGTTTTACCCCGGCTCATTTGTAAATATTATTTGTATGGTACCCGCCTCATATCTGTATTATTTCTAATGTAGGACACCCCAGGGGAGGGGCTAGATTACAATTCTATTAATGAGCCCTGCCATGATAAAAATGCATTTTCATGTTAATGCGCACAGCGTAGGTCCAGATTAGTCTGCGCACCTGCACAGTCTGATCAAAGCCTTCAGTGGCATTGACACCGCAGTATACAAATGTATCGACGTTCAGCATACATGTAGCCGCGATATCAGATCATGATCTTCAACCAATTTTAGTCTGGGAAACAGTGCAAACACAGATCAGAAGCAGCATAACGTGGCGTCTGATCAGGGTCTACACTGTTTGCATTAAATAAAGGAATTTTAATGAAACAGTAACAATAAAACTAACCAGCCGCCCTGCTATTGGAAGCAGACAGGCCCAAAGAATTGTGGTAGAAGAGTCCATTCGACGTAAATCTCGGGAAGCAATCTACATAAATCTATAGCGGGCCGTTATCGGCCCGTCAGGGTAGCTGACGGGCCGATAACGATCCGCTATAGATTTATAATGAATGCTTGTTGGGATGGGTTAACTTTCATAAATATTTCGAAGACCGGTTTTCTTATGGAGCGGCTTATTTTTTTATTTTCATAGCAAAACATTCTTTGCATACTTTATTATTTCTAGGGTTCCCTTCACCTAGAGGGCCTGTATGCTACAAATGCGAGAATTCTCCCGCCGGTGTTCCCTGTCACAAGGTAGAATTTTGTGAAACACATGAGGTAAGATTCATGTATATAACTCAGGAAACCACTCTCATGTGAAGTTGAGAAATTGAATAACTTCCGTGGGAGGAAATCCTCAGTTTGTCTGGAAAGGGGTCTATTATATAAAAAAAAAATGGCTCCCCTGAGGAGCAAATTCTTTCCTATTTAGGGTCGATTCCTTTTTAGAAGGAACTTAGTGCACAGGAAAACAAAGGCAGTTACAAAAATTGTCTCTGCTAGGTGTTTCTAGTCCCCTTATGCTAACCCGATACCCAAATACGCATGCGCATTCAAGCAATCTGATCATGGCCTTCACTGACTGCTTTCTAAGTCATTGTAAATTAGAATTTGTCGAAATAAAAGGAAAATGACCTGATCAGATTGTGTGAATGCGCATGCTGATCTGCTCCTTCGCTATTTGCATATGGCATAATGGTCAATTTCCCACTTTACCCTTCTAAGTGTTCATCTGGACATCATGTGGAAGTCTAAATAATGTTTGCTATTCATATATAAAGTGGTGAGTTGAGAGATTTGTCTGAAGTTTGTCAGTGAAGCATTTTTTATTACTTTGCTAAAAACCTGATAAATAGTTTATGAGACCTTTTTGGCCGCTGAGATAGGGTGATGCCTAATTTAGTGAAAGCACATAAGTCAGCTTTCGAAGTTGAAAACTTAAAATTTTAAACGGCTGAAAGCTTAATATTTTAACCGGCTGACATACGTAAAATATTGAACAATGACCCAAAATTGTCATTATTACTTAAGGGTACTTTTTTTGTTCGTAGTATCTTGAAAATCAATTATCGGCATCTAAATAATTTCTTTATTGTGTCAGATATAGGAACTGTTCCTGGAAAACATGGTATAATGAGTCTGTTGTTTATCAATTTTTGCCTCGCAAAATTAGTTTGCTCACCTTCTGAAAAAAGTGCCTACTTTACAAGGAAAAAATGCTACTCTTGGGAGCACATTCTTTCCTGCCTAGATTACTCCCGTTTTTCAGAAGGATACAGAATGGTCTTGGGCAGCAGGAGTACGAACAAGAAAATACAAAGTTTGACATTTTTGTAACAATGAGGGAAAGTGTACCAAGTATGTCAAGTTCCCTTAAACTAATAAGACATTCATCACGAAAACATGCCTATATAATATTGACCCCCTTAAACCCCATTTTTATATAGTAAAACTGGGGTTTACGGGGGTATACATTTTTTTCTTATTTCTGCTCAAAAACGTAGATTGTGGGTACTCGTTAGAACCGCCTCGCCGAGGCGATTCTAACGAATACGCACAGTCTATGTTTTGAGCAGAAATAAGAAAAATATCAGAGTTTATTATTTGAAAATGATCAGTTTTGGAGGTGAAATTTTCTATGTATTTGAATAAGTGTGTTTTCGTAATGGAGTGAGTGGCTAGTACTATAACAGCTTTGCGTAAACTCATTGTTACCCTTCAAGCAATGCATACCAGGATATTCGCTTTTGCAAACCGTGTAGATCTAGATAAGATGGCTCATAATCAGCCGTTTCATAAATATCTACACTGTTGTCATTCGGTTCTTGATTTACGACTGACACCCTTTTGGCAACATGGATGTGTCCAAATTCAAAGATGGAAGAGTCCAACAGAAATTGAGGTTTGAAAGGGTTAACATAACGTCAGACGTAGATTTGATGCATGTAATTTGTTTTGTATCGTCTAGGCATGCTATAACGAAGCCACATTAGAATTCCAGTCTGATACCTTGTACTCAAGTGGTTGCCGCAGTAAACACGTAAGTAGCATTTACCAATCTTTGCTCTAGTATTGGCGGTTCCCTGTGTTCGTTTCGCTCGCACCTGTCCGTGAGCGAGGTCGCTTATTCGACCATTCCGGGTCGGTTGTGTTTTGAGTTGGCTGTTACACCCTCGTATAATTCTCAGCCAATCATATCTCAGTAGTTCATCCAGAATCTGACTGAGCGCTCCTCTGGCTACTTGAATCTTACCATAGACAAAGCGCTGGTCAGTTTTAATTTCCGGTTTTCATGTTCTACACAGGGAAAGCTGGGAATAAGTATTTTGTTTCGACAACCTTAACCTTTTTAGCCCAGTAAACCAAACCAGGTGTCTTTACAAAGACTGTAGAGCCTGATGAGACTTCTCTTACGAGCCGTCTCATCAGGATCCTCACTGTTTACCGTTTGGTTTTAAGTTTTGAACGCGTCCCCTATTTGGAACAATTGTTCAGTCCTAAAACAGTGATGGAAGAAACCCAGGGCTATAAGGCTTAACTGGCTGAAAATTGCACGAGGGAGTAGCATCAAATTCACACACACACACAAAAAAAAAAAAAAAAAAAACAACAACAAAAAACAACAACACAAGAACTGTCGAATGATCAAGCGATTCCATGTATTCTGAGATTTTCGCTTTTACATGTCACATTGTCTACTTCTAAATTCATTGCCTTGGAAAATGTGTGTTTTGTAATTATGGACTTTGCTAACTAATTTTACATCTAGTAGACTTTGTCCTATACCATGAATAAATGTATTTTAGGAATTTGGCCGTGCCGCGAGCAAACATTGCATTCCAACAAAGAGCCAAACAAAATAATAAAAGAAAAGATGTCCAGGAAGCGCCAGAATCACAAAACATAGCCTACATTTTGTACTAATGCCACCAAGAGGAGGACTAAACATATAGCTCCAGATATATATTTTTGTATCTATAAAGTAACAAAAGTCATTACGAAAACACGCCTATTTAAATCTACAGAAAATTTCACCTAAAAAAACTGAAAATGTTCAGATAAAAACGTTGACATTTTCATTTTTCTGCTCAAAACATAAATTGTGGGCACTCGTTAGAACCGCCTCACTGAGGCGGTTCTAACGAGTGCCCACAATCTATATTTTTGAGCAGAAATAAAAAAATAATGTATACCCTGTTCACCCCAGTTTTACTGTATAAAAGTTGGGTTTAAGGTTAATATTATATAGGCATGTTTTCCTGATGTTATGTATTGTTCTACAAAAAACAAAACAAACAAACAAGAAACATATGTTATAGGTACTCATTAGAAGGCATATATGGGATAGATCGAGTCTATTTATTTATTTTTTTATCTTTTGTTTTGTTCTGTATTTTTACAAAGCAGCCCTCCTGCACACCCTTTGTGAAATAATTTGAAAAATTCGTATTCGCAGTGTCTTGTGTGAAGGCCGTAAAACGTCTTATCGGACCTGAATATAGTACTGGCCCCAAGGTTATAAAACTTTTTTCATGCTCAACTCAGCTGAGCATGAAATTTCTCTGCTAATAAATATGAAAATGCCAACAATAGTTAGCAGAGAAATTTTCATGCTCAACTATGTTTAGCAAGAAAGAATTAGCAGTTGTTAGTAATTTGAGATTTATTAGCAGGAAAAATTCATGCTCAGCTGAGTTGAGCATGAAAAAGTTTTATAACCTCGGGGCCTGGTGTAATAAAGAAATTTATTTTTCTCCTTATTTTTTATTCTTTATTTTTGTCAAAGAACACCTTCACCCTTGGTGGGAATATTTAGTGATCGTAAAAATTGCATTTGTTTTCAGACATGTGCAAGTATTGCTTCTGGGCAGATATTAGGTAAACGAAATGTAAATTCTAGGTCGGTGAATGTTTGTTCGAACTGTTGCAGCGGAGACCTATGTAACACCAACTGTAGAGCGAAAGGTACGTGTAACTGACTTGTAGAGCGAATTTCGTTAGATCTAACACCATGCTCATCGGTGCGGGCTAGTCGGAATCCCCTCTTGGCTTTAAACTTGATATAAAGGCGATACTTAATGTACATAATAAAGCTGGTAGAATATATATTTCTACCTAAAGATTGGGCATTATGACTGATATATTTTCAACGCTTGAAATTGGCCAGGTCTTAATCCAGAGTCGTGTAGCTGAGGTGTACAGTAACATTTTAACTTTCAAATAACTATTTATTCTTTCTCTCCTTTACTTATGTATTAAAGAGTGTATTTGTTGTTTCTTTTTGATCTACTTACATATTTTTTTTACTTCTTTACTCCCTTTAAAAGCATCATTTTTAATACTGACAAACAAATCACATCATCACGAAAACACGCCTATACAAATTTGACCCCCTTTAACCCCACTTTTATATAGAAAAACTCGGGTTTACAGGGGTATACATTATTTTTCTTATATCTACTCAAAACATAGATTGTCGGTACTCGTTAGAACCGCCTCGCCGAGGCGGTTCTAACGAGTACTCACAATCTATGTTTTGAGCAGAAATATGAAAAATATAAGAGTTTTTTACCTGGAAATTTTCAGTTTTTGGAGGGGAAATTTTCTATATATTTGAATAGGCGTGTTTTCGTAATGTTATTTGCTTCTTCATTCTTATTGAAATAAAATTGATACAGAACTACAAAAGTCATAAGTCTTTCTTATGAATCCCTTTTGCATATCCTTTTCTTGTCTTCAAGGTCTCAAACTCGGTACATGTATGTCAATTTATACAAATGAAATAATGTTTAAATCAAAGGCTTGTTCTTTTGAACCGTAAGCTAGTATGAATAATAAACGACTAAGATCAAAACCAAACATTGCACCAAGAGTTTCCTATTTGCTTTCTATATCCCTCATCGACAGATATATAAAATGGCTATAAATAGATTAATAACTTACAATAGTGCAGGACAAACAAACCTTTACACCATAGCAATCACATGAGTGCTTGTGAATGTTTGTGTTGAGGTCTTACGGCCCAGTCAACCCAATGGGGTCATGTCGAGCGCGGTCAGTTTACCTAACCACACGTTTACTGGGCAGGCATAGTCCTCTAAGCGGTTAACCAGTATTGTGCACATTCTTCCGCCAGAAACTGACAACTGCCCTTCTTGAATCAGCGGAAGGGAGAGAATGACCGTAGAAAATATTTCATGATCAACTTGTGAATGAATAACTCAAGTGTAACAGTAATAGTCAATGAAAAGCATGAAAAAGAAAGATTTAATACTGACTATATACGGAAATGGTTTTGCTTGCCCTACTCTGTGATGTCAGTGCTGATTAGTGCTATACATCACGAAAACATGCCTATATAATTTTGATCCCCTTAAACCCTACTTTTATATAGTAAAATTGGGGTTTACAGGGGTAAACATTATTTTTCGTATTGCTGCTCAAAATCATAGATGAGTGCTAACGAGTACCCATAAATATGGGTGCTAACGAGTACCCACAATCTATGTTTTGAGCAGAAATATGAACAATATCAGAGTTTTTTTTTTTTTTTTTTTTTTTTTTTTTTTCTGGAAATGTTCAATGTTTTGTTGTGAATTCTTTTTATATATTTGAATAGGCCTGTTTTCGTAATGGTATTCAAAATCAAACTACTCTGCTTTTGACATCTAAAAAATGCCGTTTGTGTGTATTTGTGTGTGGGGGGGGGGGGGGCGGGGGGGGCAGGGGGGGAGGGGTGATAGAGGGAGTAGTTCGAGGCACTGATCAGGAAGCAAATGGTCAGGAAGCAAATGGTGATAATTTAGGGACGACGCCTTTCGACCTTCTATACAATAATGATATGTTGAGTGTATACATTAGAATCTACTCGACGAGGCGATTCTGATGAGAACACACATACAATTTCATGATAAAATAAAACAAGATCCCTAAATATTTGTTTTCTTGAGCTAACAGTAGAATTTCGAAGGGACTGAAAAACGAGTTAGAATTAGCCATGGTAAACGAGTCATCGGTGTTCCAGGCTAATGAACTTCGACTGCATGCCAGTCGGCGTAGGATACTGTTTGGAGGGTGGTAAAGACTGCATTGTTTCATTTACCATTAACGTTTTCTTTCGGTCGGGTTTGAGTATTTGGATTATTAACACGTTGCAGCTTTTGTGTATATGTTTTTTGTTTGTTTTATTTTGTAATGATTGCCATTTTTCATACACGTTTGTTATTTTTCATACATGCTTGCTATTGATTGTTCTCTTTACATTAAAAGAGGAAATAAATGCTGCTTCAAGTGTGACCCATTCGCCCATACAGATTAGTACAGATACTTTTGCAAACAGTGCTTATCCAAATGTAAAGTAACGAGCCGTATCAGGATCTACACTGTTTGCCAATCTGTTATTGATTTTAATTGAAACCCCTACTCGCAACAAAGAATGTGTCCAAATTCAGGCATGGAAGAGTTCAGTTAAGATACTTGTCAATCTTCCGTTTCTTTCCTTTCATAGACGCATGCGCGGACGAGGACACTTGCCAGCTGCTGATGCAGAATTATAACGTGTGTAATTCCCCGGATGTTGCCAGACAGTTTTGTCGGAGATCATGTAATCTGTGTAGCTCTCATTCTACGTGTGCTGATACCAACACTGATTGCTATAACCAGCACTATTTAGTTTCCAACATGTGTACAACGTATCAGGTACTATAAATATACCCCAGAGTTCTGTATATTATTTCTGTACATTTACACTCTTATGTCGAGTGGACGCTTCTACCTCAGGTCGTTGAACAGGTCCATTTCCACTAGAAGGGGTATCCGGTTTATTTTTATTATTATCATGTTTAATTGAAATTCACACTGAAGACCCATGTTAGGCCATCACGAAAATATGCCTATATAATTTTGACACCATTAAAATTATATAGTTAAACTGATGTTTACAGGAGTATAAATTATAAATTATTTTTTTTTATTTCTGCTCAAAAACATAGGTTGTGGGTAGTCGTTAGAACCACCTCGTCGAGGCGGGTCTTACGAGTACCCACAATCTATGTTTTGAACAGAATTATGAAAATATCGGAATTTTTATCTGAAAATTTTCGTTTTTAGTGGTAAAATTATTAGTATATTTAAATAGGCAGGTTTTTGTAATGTTATGCATTGTCATCTGATCATCAGCTGTTTGCGTCCAATATCTTTGGATACTCCAGAATAAATCAACAGAGATCGTAATATGCAGGTATGCAGTATTATTTGAACGTTTTATGTATATTACCTGAGCTGAAATATATTTTCATCATACGCTGCACTAAAATTATCGACACGATATATAAAAGATAGCACTGGTTCTTACCAAGAAAGGATTCTACATAAATCTATAGCGGGCCGTTATCGTCCCGTCAGCGTAGCTTACGGGCCGATAACGGGCCGCTGTAGATTTATAAAGAATGCTAGTTGGTTACAATGTGATAAATTCTGAGAAAAATCACCTGAAAGCAAAGAATACTTGATAATTGGCGGTTCCTTTGGTGCTGGGGGCTGGATGTGGATCTGATTGTATCATTTCCTGAGTTCTCTAATTGTCCCCTAACGTTAGATGAAGAGGACTATCAATATTGGTTCATCCGTCCATAGACACAATGAGATGGGTAGCCTCTAGGTGCATTTCCTCTTACCGTTTTATACCGTTTTTTTTAAACTTTGCTGTTGTTTGTGTCATGGCCAGAAGTAGTGTATGTGGGTTTTGGGTTATCCTCCCATTATCAGTTTATCAACTTTTCTACATTTTCGACCCAGATTTTTCCGATTACTTTTAGAATAGATACATTTTGGGCGCAACTCCTCCTAGAGTTTCCCACCGATCATTTTGAAACTATATCAAAATCAAAATTTCCCGTTTATCATAGATTTTGGTCGAAACTGTACCATTAGCTATACATAGATTCAAATCCAAAAAAGGTGCCTCGGTATCGGAAGAATTGGCTTTACTTAAGTGGAGTTCAGAAGGGTATATGCGGTCCACCATTTGGTCAATGTAAATATTGTCAATATTTAATAAATCATCACGGTATCTTGAAGAGGAATTGAAAGCCTCAATAATGTCAGTCTGATTTTCCCATGAGAGAAAGAGAGAGAAAAAAACGTAGATACAAAACTGCAACAATAGGAGCACAATTAGTTCCGATCATAATACCAATAGTTTGCCTCTAAAGTTTAGTTTCAAATCTAATAAAAATGTTATCCAAAACATAAACAAGGGCATCACAGACTTTTTTACGAGACCATAAATTGTAATTCTTGTACACATCAGAAGTAAAAAAAGCACCGTCTTCATTGCAAGTCAAATATTGAGTATTCTCCCAAATAAACGTTAGGTTGATTAAATCAATAAGTTTATCTTTTATAAGATGATGAGATAACATAGTAAACAGTGTAGAGAAATCATATATAGACAATTTAGAAGCCTTAAAGATTTTTTGATTTAAATCTATAGAGAATTTTATTGCAAGGCATAAAGTAAGCAGTTTGGACAAAACTGTAGTCGTACATGAACTAGAATTTGCAATGAAACGTGATTTATAAGGTCGTTTATGAAGTTTCGATGACCAATATAACGTAGGAAGAGTGTTATGTTTTCTTTCATATCCACTGAAAACTTAGCACTACAATGGGTATTAACAATAAATCTCTCGGCAGTAGAAATCCGTTCATATGTTTTAGTACTACCAAATTCTTGAATTAGAGTATTGATATAATGAAGTCGTCACACACCAACAACATTATTAACAGCTTTATCTGCTGGAGCCAAAACATACTTCGTATGAAATTCTTAGATACCTTGTTTCAAATATCGAAAAGATAATTTCGGCTTAGAAGGGAGAAGATCAAGGTTATTAGAGTTAAATAACACACGTTCATCAATGATCTTAAAAATCTTTCGTTTTCAGTTATTTAAGCAGTAGACTCAACGTGCTCTCGTTTATACCAACGTGTACAATAATCATTTAAAGCACTGATAATTGTGTCCCGACATTCACTGAAGTCAATGTGGGCTGGGAATCTATATTTCAGTCCTTTTGAAATAACTGAAAGGATTCGTGAATCAGTTATAATCTTCAAGCTACCAGTAACAATATGACCGCTGGTTGATAACAAAATTTAGTGCCTTACAATCTCAAGAATCAGGGACACTAGTTTCAATATCAAGATCAGAAAATAATTTATTGAACTTAAATATAGTATTACGGATAGGTTTGTTATATTTGTAACAGATAATAGGAGATTCTGTGTTTTCGAAATAAGAAGGTATAGATGTTATAACATTATTATCTCGAGATATGCTAGGTAAATCTCTTAATTCAATACCTTTATTGGAATGGAATTTTGATTAAATGTCTAATATAGTTAATTACAGAATCAATATAAGGACGAAGAACATGCTGAGTATAACATTTAGTAAGGAGATCATGTTTTCTATCATAAAATTTATTTGCCTCATCGTCTAACTTACGTTATGAAGAAATTGACAGAGAATCTAGTTTAATAAGCATTTGATGACGTCCAAAATTTAAGAGAATATTTAAATCTAAAAGACTTAGACATTTTTATGTTCAGGTTTAAAATACCCATTTTGCGTTTACCATGGGATAGTTTCTTACGTTTTGAATATCTAAAAGAAAAAAAAAAAACACAAAGAACATCGAAATCCGGCATGTTTGAAATAGTTCCTTCATGGTAAATATTAACCTGAAATCCAAATGGAAAGGGGGTTTGTAAACGCTTAATCCATTCAAGTTTAAGTTCATGTCTTAAAATATTCTTATATCCTTCGGAAGACTTGGACTTGTGTATAATTTTTTCAACAGGTCGAACCAAAATTTTATTACATGATCATGGATGACCGGCTCTCCGGAAATGTTCATAAAGAAAAGTATCAGTTGTCTATGCTTTCTTTTAATTTTAAATAAAATGTTCCTTAAACCTAGTTTTAAGGGTCCGTTTGGCCAGTCCAACATATTGCATTCCTCAGCCTCCTTCGCTGCAAGTAAGAAGGAAATCCAGAATAGCATAATATATTGTTCAAACAAAGATATGGTATTCACTTCAAAAGAGCACATCTCCTCTTTTTATTGAGTATTTTTAAGAAATTTTACATACTCCTCTGTTTATTTGGTCTTTTTTTGACGAAATGTTTATGGTTTTTTGCAACTCCGCTCGCGCGTTCTAGCACGGGATGAGTTATAGTCTATTTTTGTAACTGTCAAAATTAGGCCCATTGGTCTCAAACAAACGGAAAAGATATATGAGCACTTCTGTTAACTTTGCTGTTAAAACCAGAACGCAGAATAATGTGATTGCAACTTCATTTAGCCAAAATACTTTCGACTCTCGTTATCTCGAAGTCCAGGGGACTATCAGAAATACTTCGATATATCCGTACCTCGACATATCAGATTTGCAGAATGGAGAAAAAAATAAATCGAACAACCTCATTTCACATATAATATGTAATTTAACTTCTCAAGTTAGAGATATATAAAGTATTATGGAAAAGAGGAGAAATTGCTACTTCTCTTTTTTCCACAATATTTCATTACCTGTTGTAAGATTTTCATGTTGATACATAGACCAGATTTTCACTTCGAGATAAGCGTTTATTTGAGATAAGCGAGTTCGAGATAACGACTGTATTCGGATGTTTTAATTATTGATTATAAGTATCTTAAAATTTTAACAAGTCCGTTTTATTCATTTGAAATGTTATGATGGAATAAAAAAAAAAGTATAATTCCTGATTAAACTGATTTTAATAACAGTTTTATCTGTGTCTACATTATTGGCTCAGAGCTGAATTCCAGAATTTTTAGGTTGAATACAAAAGTAAGATCTCGGATCTTCTGCAGCTGACTGGTTTATTCCACCAAAACCTCAAAAAGAGGTTCTTAAGAATACAATGGTGTATTCAGGATCCTTCATATGGAATAATTTGCCCAATAATAATTAACAAACTCAGACCCTTGAGACCTTCTTTACACGCGAGGTATGAAATGGCTCGTTGGAAGTTTAAGAAACCCAAATCAAGACAAATTTTTAATTTGGTACAGACTCTTAGAACCCCCCTTACATACTTACTTACTTACTTTATTTACTAATCATGTTCTGTTTAATTTAGCATGCATCTGATAATGGTTGTTTGGATTACTGTGGCTACTGTTCGACATCAACACCACCATCATACACACGTACCACTTGGTACTGGCCCACTGGCACCAGTAAGTGACCTAACATCCGTTGCCATTCTTACGTTTCTAGAGAGACTATAATTTCTACATTAACATTTTAGCCCCTGAGTTCCTGAAGTGGTATCTTCGATATTTTAATTAGGACACGTCTGTTGTTGAAAATTGGAGTTTCAGTCTAAACTAAAAGCAGAATGGCAAACAGTGTAGATCCTGATGGGACGGCTCGTTGCGATCCGTCCCATCTGGATCTAAACTATTTGCGTAGACATCTGTATTGGTCTGCAAAGTTAAAAGGGTTAACGTTTGCCACTCTTAGATGTGCATTGATGATATTTTTTATATTACCTAGAAAACTGGATTTAATACCTCATGCAAATTGTCTCCATTTTAGACTATTTGCCCGAAATGTTAAAACCTGAGTACTTGGAAAAATAAGAACATTTTTTCAATGTGTAATATGTTCAAATTTTCACCAGACCTACTTAGCGTTAAGGATATTTGTCCGCAAATGTTACCATCCTTCCTTTTCCTTTTTGGAGATTTTGTATTTATTTCTGGCAACTTTTTACTGTATGTGCTTAGTAGCCATACGCATCCCACCAAAACCTAAAAGGTTTCCCATTTTACATGAGTGAAAATGCGATGGCCTACAAAAATTCTAGATACGAAGGTATCAAGGTAACTGTGTTATATATTACATAACTGAAGTTAGTTTTAGTAATTTCTGCGGGAAATAAAATTTAAATTTCCCAGGAGGCCATATTTCTTGTAGACCGCTATCAAGCCGCACGACGAGTGTAAATGACTTATTGTACTGGCGTTATTTGAAAGAGCATATTACACAGAATCCTTCGAAAAAAAATGATTTTTATATATGACTAATATACACTGAGTTAAAAATACAAGAAATATTTCCCTCGAGACTTGCAAAGCTTATGAACAAATTTGTGTCATGCACTCGTTTGTGTATCGGACTTGGAAATCTCTCGGGAAATAGTTCATGTACGTTAAACTCATGATTCATTCACCTCTATTTAGTTCAGTCGCAAAAAATCATATTTGGTGGCATCACGAAAACACGCCTACTAATGTTGACCCCCTTAAACCCCATTGTATATAGTAAAACTGGGATTTACAGGGGTATACATTATTTTTTTTATTTTGCTAGAAAACATATATAAAAAAGTATGAAAAATATCAGAATTTCTCATCTGAAAATTTTGCTCTTTTGGTTGTAAAATTTTCAGTATATTAAAATAGGCGTTTTTCATAATGGGTATTCATTAGAAGGGCATTTGTTTTAAAGAATTTATTTTCTGGAGCTATGACTAAGAAATTTACCATACACATATGTATCGTTACATAATGGAATACAGTCCGCGAAGTATTAAAACTACTGTCAAAATTCATTACGAAAACCACCAAAACCTGAAAGTTTTCAGATAACAATTCTGATATTTTCACATTTCTATTCAAAACATAGATTGTTGGTACTCGTTAGAACCGCCTTGCCGAGGTGATTCTAAGGTCGTACCGACAATCTATGTTTTTTGAGCACAGAACAAAAATAATGTTGTGAGTGTGTAACAACAACTACGGGAGTAGTAACAAAACATGCCTAGCCAAAATGTAGAATTTAAATTCATGTAAACAATCTATTTTCAGCCTATTATCCGTTCCAAACCACACGTAAGTTTTTTTGTTATCTACTTTGTTTACCCAAAGTATTCGGACAGACAGGCTTGAGCAAAGAGTGTAGACATTGACCAGACGCAGCGTTATCAGAGTCTACAGTTTGCCAAACAGCCAGGAGTTTATGGATGTACACAAGATACTTAGATGGTCTTATTTAAATTATGACAAGCATGATAAGCA